>PVKM010006222.1:0-45362 GCA_004027735.1 Carollia perspicillata
GGATGCCTGAAATCAAGATGGCTATGTATAAACTCATCTTCCTTCTCGTTTCCCGAGAGAATGGCATCATTCTCTATCCTGCTGTGCAAACCAGACACGTGATCGTTGATGTCACCCTGTCTCCTGTGCCCTTCATTTCCAGTCTCTCTCAAGTCTGGTGGAGTCTATCTACTAAATTCTCTTCAATGTAGCACTTCCCCTGTCACACCACCAGCCTTCCAAGCAATCACATCTCACTGCAGTCTCCTGGCATCTATCTGGTTCTCCTCCATTTGCTTCAGAACACTGGGGTCGACTGTGACATTGCTCACCACACACCCTGTTGCTGTTCCTCGATTTCTAACATAGCTGACAGGATGGTCTTTGGTCCAAGGCCAGCCTGCCTTTCCCGGCTCATGCCGTACCCTATCTCCCCCTCCCCTATACTCCGCCCTTTTCGCAGTTATTTACACTCGTAATTCCTCCAACCAACGGGCCTTTGTACATGCTACTCCCTTTTACCAGAAATGCAATCCCCTCCCTTTGCTTAGCTCGCTTCCGAGCTTTCATCAGATTTCAGCTGAACCATCCTTTCCTCATGGACACCTTCACGGACAGCCAGTGCTGGGCCAGAGTATTTGGTTACGTGCTTCAGATAACCACGTTCTTTTACTTTATTATTTTTTATTTTTATAGAGAGGGGAAGGAGAAAGAGAGGGAGAAAAACATCCATGCACTTGACCCTTGCACACCCCCTACGTGGCCCACAACCCAAGCATGTGCCCTGACTGAGAATTGAACAGGCAACCCTTTGGTTCTCAGGCAACCATGTTCCTTTTAGCATAATAAACTCACTTTGTTTTAATTTAATTAATGTCTATCTTTCCTGCTAGACAGATGTCTCTTGGAAACACAGGACTGTCTTCGCACAATGCCTAGCACAGCGCCTGGTACCTAAGACACACACAACAAGCCTCTGCTGGTGAGTGAAGTCACTGTATTCCTAATGTTAGCGAGCACAGTCCAGTTCAGGCCCGGACACAGAAACACAGAACAGGGTGTGTCCAATACACCCGACCTCTGTGCTCGGCATCAGACTTCCGTGTGTGACCATCCTGCACACTCGTTCCCCCGACTACTGACCACTGGGGTCCACGGGGCGCGCTGGACTAACGCTGCTGCTCTTACATTTTTCACAAAGGTGACCAATGACTTCAATGCAGCGATGTTGAGTGTTTTAAAAAATGAAACAGAAGCAAGCTTGCTTCATTTCAGAGTTCTTTTTTCCTGATATTTTAAAAAGGAAACGAGAATTTTGTTTCACTGGATTCCACATATTTAGGAGCTGGACAGGCCAGCGTTCCCGCTGCGTGGACACAGAGATGCTATCGTTCTTCCACGGGTCCCAACACACAGTAAGGAGGTGAAAACATCGGGGTCTCTTTATTGGTAACAGGTAAGAACCGAAGTTCAGTCATTCAACACAGGGCGACAAACAAGTGCAGCCACACCTGCAGCAAGTGCGGTTCCTCCACGGCGCCCTGTTCGTCGCTGTGGCAGGTCCTGGTCATCCGGCACATTTCCCGCCAGGAATTTCCTTTTCCCTGGGAAGTTGTCTTCAGGGCCAAATATGTTTATCAGCCGCTAGTTCCAGCAGCAGGTTATTCATACACACACACACACGCACACACACGAATGTGTACATATATCCCACCCTATCCTGCTCCAACTTTCTCACTGCATTCCTACTGATATCAGTCATTCATTATAACCCCCCCCAAGTGGTATTTACAGTTAATGAGCATTTGTACATGGCACGAATTTCCTCAGCTGTTGGTGCACAGAAGTCACATAATTTTCACTGTGTTGAAATACTTTTCTCCAGCTTTGGGGAAATAATTACATGTTCATTCAGACACACACACACACAGAGAATGTGCAGACAAACAATGCCCGAGGCCCATCTGTAAGACAAATCGTCTTGTACTTCTTAGCACAACAAAACATATTTTTGGAAACTGAGAAGAACCAAGGAATATTTAAAATGCAAATAGAAAACCACACATCATACAACAGAGTGACTGAAACAAAATACTGTCAAAATAGATTTTCTTTGAGGCTTTCATTTCAAATAGGTCAGGAAAAAAAAATCCTACAAAATCACATGGCTCTCCATTCTCTTAAGAGTTGTTTTCGCATTTAAAGTTTAAAAATAATATTTAGAAAAAGAATTATTTATTACAAAGGGTTCATCTAATTTATTATGAGAAGTTATCAACAACTGCTTTTGAAGCTCTAATGTCAAGAAGTTGGAAGGCAGAAATAAATTTTGCAATTAAATATGTGGTACTATTTATTTCCTTATGTGAGACTCATGTATTTCCCCTATACACTAATTTAAAAAATTTCCTTTCAAAATTCATAGTAGTTAATTATTAGCCATTTTTCTACTTCTCTTTCAAATCTTTCTAACATTTCCACCAAGTTTCTGCTCAGCGTTGGGATAGCATTTGCCCTGACTTGTTGTGTAAGAATTTTCCTCGGCCACCTCAGGGTGGCTGGACACAGTCCACTCCAAGTCCTCGGTGCCAGAGAAAGCTCCACGGACGACTCAGCTGGGGCAGGGGTGGGTGGTGGGAGTAAGAGCGGAGAGGGGGAATTAGAAATCACCAGCACGGGCTTAAAGAGGCCAGAAGAACAGTTACCGAGATAATGAGAAACCTTATTTCATCTATAGTCTTTCCTTTGGGCCATTTGAATGTGGAGTTAATTTGTTTTTTAACTAAACGTAGTTTCTAGAATTCACTGAGAGCCCCCCTCAAAAACCTAGCTTTTTTGGATAACGTACAACTTCTTTTTTAAAAAAAAAATTTTTAAAGATTTTTTTTCTTTATTTTTAGAGACAGGGGAAAGGAGGGAAAAAGAAAGGGAGAGAAACATTGATCATGCCTCTCGCACGCCCCCAACTGGCATGTGTCCAGACTGGGAATCAAACCTGCAACCTTTCAGTTTGTGGGACGTCCCAGTCATCCAACCCACTGAACCACACCAGTCAGGGCTGCCTAATTTCTGACGTCGATTTTCCATTAGGAGAATGTTACTTTTGGAATTGGACTTTGTTTCATGGTCTTTTGTACTACACTTTGTTTTCTATAAATTATATTTCACTTTCTATAAATGAAATAAGCAGGAAGTTTTACTAAACCAACTAAGGTAGAAATGCTAGATTTAAATTCTGACTTGAACCCTGGATGAAATTATAATAGAGTTCACACTGGGGACCACCCACCAGTAGGTAGAGGAGTCTTCTGCGTCCTTCTTTGCAGCAGTCTGAACACTTAAAACCTTGACACATTTGTAGTTCAGTGATATGAAGTCCTTTGTCACTACGACAGAACTTTAATTTCACGTACTTCATTTGGTATAAACAAACCATCCTATATAATTCATACCATCATCATCTTTGAAAAGAAGCATGAATTAAGTTTTTGGAAAAAACGTACACTAAATAAAAAAGTCATCATTTATAAATAAAATTTCCTTCGTGTTACTTCTAAACGATCATTCAACGAATTCTGCAATGTAATTTTTTTCCTTCTTTGAAAGCAACTCGCACATTTCACATTTCGTAATCTTCTTGGGGTGACTTTCTTTTCTCCACAGAAAACCCAATTAAGGTCGTTGTACCAGTTTACTCTTACTTCCTTCCTGTTCACTGAGTTTGAAATGGGTATAGGCGAGAATGCCGAATAATGTACACAACATGCCGAGACCCTGGTTAACGGACAGTGGGTCCTTGAATAAAACATAGCCGCCCAACAGAGTAATGCAGAACTTGAAGTGTCCGAACATGTTGTAGCTGAGGTTTTGGATAAGGATAAAAAGGAATAACAAGTCAGATGTTATATGCATACTCACACATGCAAACACACACACACACCCAGCAATGGCTCCCGGGGCTGGAAAGAACTGTATGACACACTGACAGGATCTCCTCCCCCAAAGTAAAGAACAGGAACTTCAGTGAAGCGCTGGGTCAACCCTACTTTCTACAGGCAGGTTTCAGCAAGTAGTAAGTGACAGCAGACTGCTTCAAGTCTCCCTACTGGCCTCTCCAAAGAAGAGGAAAGGGGCTACAATATAAGGCAGGGAAAGGAGTTCAGAGCCAGGTACAGGGAAGGTATTTTGTACAGCAATTTATGGCTCTGTTTTAGAGTGCCACTTCTAATAATAACTTCCCTTGGCAAGTGAGGTGAGATGTGTAAGGCACCAGAGAGCTGACTCAAGGTAAGCACAGCCAGCATCCTTAAGTTTAGGAGGGAAAGAGAGAAGGGGAAGTAACAGTGTGCACCCATGACATGCCATGCACTGAGCACCAAGTGTAGCAGCTCTGATAATAGTTATCAGTAGCAGTACTGATGCCTAATAAACACCTGCCAGGTGCTTGACACATATTCTCTCAAACACTCACAACAGCCAACATCGTAGATGCTATTTCCCCCACTTCCTAACTGATGAGAGTCAGGGCCGAGCTCACAGGCGGAGCTCACAGGCGGAGGCAGAGCGGGGCACGTGCAGCTGGATCTGCCTGATCGCAAAGCCTAGGCTCTTTCCTCGGTTCTGAGGTCAACTGCGCAGCCTGGAAGAGCCTTCTGGGCAGGAAAGCGCGGGCCCTGTAACAGGGGCGCCTGAGCTTGCCTGACCTGACAGAGGTGATTTCTTGAGAGACAGAGGATCTTCCCAAGGATGTTCATTAGAACCATCATCAAAAGTGCTTTATTTTCAATTGTGAGCTACCTTCGAGTGCACTGGCTCTAACACTTCGGCGTTTCTTTACTCCTCAGCCTCTTTTAAGTAGCTCATGATGTGTTAAAGATATTTATACCAGAGGGAAGGCACATGTAAAGAAATTCTAGAGTGAATCTTTTTGTCAATTGAGAAAAGGAGCGGTCTATACATGGTATGTACACTTCTCTCTAAATTTCCACGCTGTTCCAGTTAAACTTTCACTTCAACACTCTGAAAGCGCCTGTCAAAACCACCAGCACCCCCACCTTGTGAAACCCCTTCATCCATGACCAGTCTTCTGGCCCCTGGCCCGGCAGTGGTATCCCCCGCCCTCGGCTCCTACATCACTCCCCTTCCTTTCCACCTGATTGCTGCTTCCCTGCCTCTTCTGCCGGGCTCCTCTCACCTCTCCCATCTCCAAACACTGAATGACCCAGGACTCAATCTTTGGGCCTCTTTTCTTCTACTTGTTCGCTTAGCTATTTCAACCAGTCTCACTGCTTTAAACACCTACACACCACTGACTCTCTCGGGACTGCCCCCAGCTGAGGCCCTGAGCTCTCGGACTTGTCACCCAAAACTGAGCACGTGCTCTTCCTCCCCACCACCCCCAGACCTCAGCCTCAGGGCTGTCCCACCCCCACTGATGGCAACTACATTCTACCAGGTGCTCGGGCAAAAACCATCTGAGCCGCCCTTATTTCCTCTCGTATTCTCCACATCCAATTTGTCAGCAAAACCTGTTGGCTCTACTTGAAAATATATCCAGAATCCAATCCCTTCTCACTATGTCTGCCGCTACCATCCTGGTTCCAAATCACCATTATTTCTAAGTTAGAATAGTACAATGGCCTCTTGACGGTTTCCCTTCCTGCCTTGCCTCATTTAGTCCAGTAGTTCTCCAACAGGGCTCACTTTGCCACCTAGGCAAGATCTAGACACATTGTTGGTTCTCATGATTGGGGGAAGGGAGAGCTACTGGATCTAGCGGGTGGAGGCCAGGGACGCTGCTGAACATCCTACAAGGTACAGGACAGGCCCCTGCAACAAAGACTTGTCTGGCCAAAACAGTCAACTGCATGGATTCGGGAAAGCTCTTAACACAGTACACCACGGTGACCTTATTAGGACATAAGTAAAATCACACCATTTCTCTGCTCAAAACTGCAAAGGTTTCCCTGCTCACTCGGAGTCCTCGTCCTTATGCAAGGGCTCTGCTCCGCCTGGCTCCCTGTCGCTGCTCAGAGCCCACGGCACTCCACCCTCTGTGCTCCGCTCCAACCACACGGGCTCCCTGCTGCTCCCTAGGGCCTCTCGCCCACCTGTCCCTCGCCCCGAACGCTATCCATCCAGATCTGCAGGGAGTAACCTCTTTTTCTTCGGGTCTTTACTCAAAAGTCCTCTTATAGAGAGGCCTTCTGGCTTTCTCTCCCTAAAATGTCAACTCTTCCCCCAACATTTCATGTCCTCTTCCCTGTTTTATTGTTTTCTCTTTGGCAATTAACACTATCTAATGCTACTATGTATATTATCTACTTTTTTGTTTATAGTCTGTGTAAGCCTATGAGAGGAAAGATTTTTGTCTATTTCGCTATACCTCCAGTGTCTGACATATAGCAGATATTCAATATATAAATACCAAGTCAATGAACAGTTTATATTGTGTGTTCAATGTCTGCTGCATGGATCAATGTCAGTAAGGGCACACACTCAGATGCCCTGACTTGGCAGCACGGTCCAGAAGTTTTGGGATCAGACTGCACGGTTCCCTATCTGGATACAACCCTTCTCAGCTGCACAACCTTGAGTTATGCAAACTCTCTGCACCTCCACCTCCTCCTCTGCAAAGTAAAATAATAAAGTTTACCTCACAGAGCTGCTGTGGGAATTAAATGCCTAATACACACAAGGTGATTCAAAAAGTGCCTGGTACAAAATAAATATTAAGTGTTAGTCCTTAAAAAAATTATTATTATTGTTGTTGTTATTTGTCGATGGTTGTCAAATATGCTGCATCTTTACTTTGGTGACATCAGTGTTCACTCATTTACATAAACCAGAACCCTATGACATAACACTGCTGAACAACCTCTCTGATTTACAGAAACCCATTCTCTGCCTCTGCCTGAGAGTGCAGCGAAGTGAAACGAGAAAAGAAACAGAATGGCAAGCAGAATATTAAGAATAGGCACTTGAGTTTGATTCAGGCCTTCAAAATATGACTTCATTTTGTGAAGTAATACTGAGAAAAACAGGCACACCCATATCCACTTAAGTACAAAACCATACTAAAATTCAGAGGTCAATTTCAGAGATCTGATTACCTTTTGCTATGTGGACAGCCACACCTCTATTAATATAGATAACTGAGAACTGATCTACAACCCAAGCCTCCATCTCATTATTCACTCCACAAATATTTATCGAACCCCACTATGTACAAGGGATGGTTTTCTATGTTAATTCTGATAAGGAGAATGACCGTCTATGATTTAAAAAAATCCAAAAATGTTCATGACATGAAAAGCTAATTCATTTCCCAGTTCATATTTCTTTAAATTTCTATAGACTCTAGTGTGGAATGAGATGATTAAAGATTAAAAATAGCTCACTCTACTTAATTTAGGCCATGCAATAGTAATTGTGAGACTCAAGGAATTGATGTGATGGACTTTTAGCAAATATGAAAGACCATGCACTTGTAAGCCATTAGGAAAAGGATACGTGACTGGTGAAGTGTTCCCGATGATCCAGTAGATCGACAAGTTCACCATGAAAGCTGTGACTCCAGACAGCAGCACCATGAACTACGAGTGAACCGAAAGAATCATTAGTGCAGCTTCGATCAGTACAATCACCAAGTACAAATACATTTCACTAGGCATTCCTAACAACCTGAGTACCAACCATTAGGAACAAGATTTTAAAAAGAATCAATTTGAAAGACAACAAAAATTGAGAGTAAAAGAGCAGAGTAAATAATATTCTGAAATGTAATTTTGTCTACAAAACTCAAAAAAAAAAATTCCCCAATAATATCCTGCCCCTGAATGTGCATTTCCAGTTTCACTTTTCTTATTTATCTGAAGAAAAATTACTTTTTAAATAAAATACATATTCATTATAGAAAAATCAGAAAATAAAGATAAGCAAACAGAATAGAAGAACTTTCTATTATCTCAACCACCCGCCACTATTAATGCCTCGGCACGTACCCTTCAAGATCTGTCCTCTATTGAATTGCCCATGTTTGTTGTTACTTAAATTGAATCAACGTGTACTCATTGGGTGTCTACAAAGGTAGGCCGCGCCATGTGAGGAACACGACACGTTCTTGCCCTCGAAGAGCTCAGATACCACCTACAGACATAATCAAAGTCACGATGATCACAGCTGGCACTTACACGGTACTTATTATGTGCCAAGGATTGTTCTAAAGGCTTTCCATGTAGTACTTTATTTAATCCTCACAAACACCATGCGGTAGTAAATACTACCCCATTTTATAGAAGAGAAAACAGAGCACAGTGAAGTAGAGTGACTTGCCCAAGATTACGCAGCCAGGAAGCGGCCGGGCGGGGACGAAAACCGAGGCACCTGGTTCTGGAGTCCCTGCTCCTAAGCCGCTCCGTTGCACTAGCTCTTCACACAGGAAGGTGAGAGTGCACTGCGGGGTTTCTGGCTCGGGCAATGAAGGGAGACGCGCTCCTTCATTTACAGGCAAACAAACAGTAAGTTCTATATGAATCTCTAGGCAGGACACGTCATTTTGGGCTGGGATAGTAAGAAAAGTCTTTGGATTTCAAATGTAAACATTAAAGGAAAAAGAGGGGGTAGGATTCCAAGCAGAGGGAACTATGGGCCAAAGCACAGAGGCATGAGAACACAGGGTGGGCACCTGGGACAGTGAATAAGACAACTTGGCCGAGGACAGGGCCACGAAGTGGGCTGTGTCGCTGTACACACACGCAACACTCTCTTCAAAACCACCTCACGATATTATTTTAAAAGTTATAATGTCATTTTCTACTTCTAAAATGAGTTAAGATAAAATAATAGCTATGATCTCAATTAATAAAAAGTTTAAATTCCAAAGAGATCGGTAAGTCACATTTCAAGATTCTTTCTGTCCCATGTGAGTTTTATTGGTTTTTAGATCAGTGCAGTTAGAAGTTGGAGTTGTGCCCTATTTAGGTGAAAAGAGTAACATGTCATTTGTTTTATAAAAGTCAGGCCCATTACATGTGCAACGAAATGTACAACTTGCTCCTTAAAGGTTTTTAAAAACTGTTTCTAGCCCTGGCCAGTGTGGCGCAGTTGGTTGGGCATTGTCCTGCAAAGTGAAAGGTCGCCGGTTCTATTCCCGGTCAGGGCACATGCCCTGGTTGTGGGTTCACTCCCTGGTTGGGATGTGTACGAGAGGCAACTGATGTTTCTCTCCCTCTATTTCTCCCTCCCTTCCTCTCTCTAAAATAAATACAAAATAAAAGAAAAAATTAATTTTTAAATTGTTTCTAGAAATATATCGTTATTAATTTTATTGAGTTCACAGAATGTTACGTACTAATTTCTTGATGACTTAGCATCACAAATACAATTACAAGCTCTACTTTGAGACAATGATGCCCCCTAGGGAAATTAAAGGGACTTTCCCTTATTTAAATGACCTCAGACAGCTGGGCACTAAGTTTCTTTGTTTTGTTTTTTTATGACCTTTCTGCTGCTCACCTTTTTCAAATCTGTCAGGGGTCGAATCACAAAAAAACTTCTCCCTTTCCAATTTAAAGCAACTAAGCTGCAATGGTTTGAAGACCAAACAACCAAGATAACTAGAACTTTTGTAAAATTAGAGGAAATATCATCTAACAGTTGGCCCAGTGATTTCTACTTTGGAAAAAGGGTTTATGTAAAAGCATGTGAATTTGAAATAGCTATCAACCTGCTCACAGGCAGCACAGTGGGGTGTTTAAGAATACAGACTTCGCAGCCAGAATGCATGGTTTCAACTCCAGTTCTGCTTGCTCGCTGTGGGATCTTCACTCAGTTACTTAACTCTCCCCTTCCTCATCAGTAAATACAGGGAGAAGAACAGTGTGTAGCCATACAATGATGCCGTTATCGGGATTAAGTAAATTAATACTTGCAAAGTGCTTAGAACAGTGCCTAGAACAGACCAAGAGCTTTGTAAGTTTGATAAGTTACCACCACCAACAGAAAAGATATCACTATTGACTGTGTTCCAAAGGTTAGTTTCGGGAAGCAGCCATTCCTTCCCTACACTGGGGATTATACTTTGTATCTTAAAATGTCCCCAAAGTACATAGCCCTCTGATCTGGCAATTCCACTCTTAGGATCCTACTTCACAGAAAAAAGCACCAGTTCATGAGGACACACACACAGAATGCTTATTGCAACACTGGTTACAGTGGTTAAGAACTAGAACTATTTATAAATACAGGCATTGAAAAGAGTGACATAAAAAGACTTTCATGAGATATTAAGTGAGAAAAGCCAGATACAGAGAATCATGTGATATGATCCCATTTTTCTAGCAGAAACAAATGTTTACCTTATGTCTATATTCATGTGTGCGCTGCCTATGTGGGAATATGGGCACGTGCACCGTGGAGAAAACATGGAAGAACAAACACTGAAATGCTGACATGACTGGCTTTCAAGGGCAGGGAAGGGGTAATGAGGTGTGGAAATGAGTGTGGGTAGGGGGGCTGGGGGAAAGGAATCCGTGATAAAAACGGCATATATGATAATGCTCCACGTAAATAAAATTATACATACATACAAACACACATGCACGCATGGATCTGCGTGTCTGAAAGAGATCCATGAAATGATCACAAAAATGATCAAGGTGATTGTCTTAGTTTGGCAGGATTCTGGGAGGCCTTCGCTTTCTTTGTATTTTTATGTATGTTCAAAATCTACACAATGACCATGTATTATTTATATTATCAAAACAAATCAAGCACCAAGAGAGACAGTTACCTACAAAAAGGAGCTACTGTAAGACTGTCGGTTGATTTCTCAACAGAAACACTACAGGCCAGAAGGGATTGGCACCAAATATTCAAAGTGATGAAAAGCAAGGAGCTACAACCAAGATTACTCTGTCCCAAGGCTCTCATTTAAAACTGGACAAATGAAGAGCTTCCCAGAAGAGAAAAAGCTAACGGAGTTCATTACCATCAAACCAGCATTACAAGAACTGTTAATGGGACTTCTTTAAGAAGAAGAAGGAAATAAACAAACCCCAAAACAAAACAAAACATGTAAGCCTGTATTTTCACTGTAAAAAAGTGAAATGAAAATAAATGCCCAAATTATTTGTGGGCTATAGCTCGGAATGGTCAGAGCAGTAACCAGGCATCAGCAGACCTGAATTTTAGGCCTGGTTTTGCCACTGACTACCTGTTTGACTTTAGGCGAGTCCCTTAGCCTTTCTGTGCCTCAGTTTCTTCATCTAAAAAAGAAAACCTTACCCTGCCTCCCTTAAAAGCTAATTATGAATATTAAATGTGACACTAGACCTGAAATAGTGCTCTGCAAGTTAAAACTGCATTAATAATGGAGGCATTGATACTACTTTGTTTCTTGACACTAAAACGATCAGAACTCACCAGAGCAGAAACTGACCAGGGGCCAAACAGTCCCCCTTCTTCAAACAGGGGCTCAAAGAAGGGCACGGCGACCAGCAGCATGGCAGACGACATCGGAGCCTGGTAGTACAGCAGCTGCATTGAGTTCACTTGCAATTCATGCTGTTTGGCTCCTACCCACTAAAAATTAGGGGATGAAACCAGTTAGGCAGGAAACAAGCAGCATTACTTATTAAAGGAAAGATGCAATTCTAGGCACAGAGGTGGCAATGTGGGGCCCAGGGCTGGGGGAAGAGCACGTGTCTAGTTATTCTACAAGATTTCAAATATCAACACTATGTACAAATGTTCTTTAAGCACCTTGCGTGAAAGGAGTTTTAGAGTCAATGTCTGATCATGTGTTGTTTTTAAAAAAAATCCATTCTTCCCTCCTGGGCCTAGTAAATGGAGAAAGTCCATGCATACGTGAGCCCGCAAGCATAAGAGATCTCAGGAAAATATGGCAGGAATGGAAATTTCAATCATTGGGAGGAACACAGATGCTGTGTCAGACTTCACTTCTTTCTAAAAATGCGCCCCCCACAAAGGACTGGGGGCGGGGCGGGCCTCCCTGGTTAGAGACTGACAGGAACCTCAGTTATCCCAGGTGGCTGCCAGTGCATGTGGCTAGAAAGGTATGTGAGGGCTTCGCGTTTGCTTTCAAAAAACCCAGTCAGTGGTAAAGGGAATTTTCCTCTTTATGGATGACTTTTCTGTGGCTAATCTCCCACCAATAGGCCTCAGCAAATCTCATGATCACAAACCCTAAACAACTATATCATTTAGTAGAACCGACACCTCAAAGCCTCAAATCCTATCAGCCCTCAAAATGTTGCACAAATCCGACTGTTTAAAGAAAGCTCAGTAGGACTATCTGCTTAAGATCTGGCAAGAACAGCCAGGCCTTTGAATCACTGCTCCTCCATAATTTTCCTTCCCGTAGGTCTGGGTGTCCTGGTACATACTACACTCCAAGTCTACAGACATTCACCAAGACAGAAACAGAAGAGCAGGAAATCTGACACATGCTCCTACCAGCCTTAACCAAGGGTCTTCTGTGAATATGAAGGACAAAGAATTGATTCTTCTGCTGCCGGCTCCTCGGGGCACCGCAGTGAGCAAGCCGCATGCAGAGACTATGCCTGCCCTTCTGTCCCTTTGGCGGCCTCACCCGGCAGCTGCGTTTCTCTGACACAGAACCACCTGGAATCGTGGTGAGTTGGGGCCTCCACTTTCCCTTCCTGCAGTGTGGCCTGGCTTCTGCCCACCACCCCTCTAAGGAAACTGCTCCCCCAAAGGGCACCATCACCTCCAAGGGTCCCACCTGAAGGGCTCCCCTCCACCCTCCTCCTGCTGGGGCTTTCTGTACAATCTACAATTTCCTTTGGGAGAACCTGACCTCTGGTTTGCACTGTTTCCTCACTCACTTCTTCCTTCACTTACTATTTTTAAGGCAGATATCTGGCCTTCCTCTTTACCTTCATAACTGATTTCTTTTACTCTCCCCTGACATCTATAGCTCTGACCTCTTTCCTAGAGCATCCTTAAACTCACATCTTTAACAGTCTACTGGCCATCTTCACTGAGATAATCTACAGGGACTTGTTCAAAATCAAGCTCATTACTTCCATCCCAAATTAATTCCTCCTGTGTTGCTCCAGTGATTGATAAAATCTCCTTCAAGGATCAGATTCCTTACTTTTCTCACTCCCACATTTAGTCAAATCCCACACATTCTTTCTCCAAAAGGTTTCTGGAGTGTTTTTCCTTACCTGCTTCACTACCACTGTCCTCGGTCAGCGCCCTCCTGTCTTCCCCTGGGACCCCGGAGAGCTTCCTAACTGGGCTGCCTGCTACCCTTTCTTCCCTCTCCTATTCTCTCTTCATCGCCACCAGGGTCTACACTCTTTTCCTGGTGCCTGCGGGATGGAGAGTGCACTTCCTCGGCATGACCTTTAAGACTCTGCCATCTGGTCTCGCCCAGCCCAGAGCCTTGTCCTTCCAGAATGCCACGCTAGTCTTACCAAACAAATCAAGTTCTCCGAAAACGCTGCATACACCAACGCAAAGAAAGACCTCTGCTATATTTCTGTGCTAAGCAAATTCATGTGTGTCCTTCCATTTAAATTGTTAACTTTTTCAGGAAGACGTATCTCACCACCCTCTGGTAGGGTGACACTTCCTCCCTGGTGTACCGCAAAACTTCCTTATACCCTGAGCTATCCTGCTTATGATCAGCTGTTTACTGTGTTTCTGCACTACTGGACTGTAGCTGCTTTTCACCTTTGTAACCTCAAGCCTGAGCACAAAGCAGAAGAAATGTCTGCTGAGTGAATGAGTCCACACTCTTTCTACAACTAACTCTAATGCCTGATCACTCATCTTTTAACCCTTTTAATGCCCCAGCAGAAGTAACTTAGAAATGATACCTGCATCCAAAGGGAAAATACAACTTTTTTAACATGAATTTTTGTGGAATATACCTATTTTGTAACATTACTTTTACCATTTGCTAATAATGGAGAACTCTGCGAATTTGTTAGTCTACGAGCATTCATTGCTCAATATCATTTCAAATATCTACCTGAGGGATATAGAATCCTTTGATTCTAATCTATAGCAGTGTTGAGACTTGTATGAACAAAAATGGTCACACTGGCATGAACAGTGAGTACACTGAATTTAAATTATACATAATGAATACAAGAAAGTCTAATGTTCAACAAATAAAATTTCTTGCTATATTTAACAAACATTCAATCCATACTGGGAACGAAAAAGTTCATTTAGCAAAAAAGAACGTTCATTTATTGTAGCTAGTAACAAAATTTGGGTGTACTCACTGAAGTACACCCAAATGTAATTCCCTGCAGCTCAGAGCTGAGCTTCCTGTGATGACTCTCTGCAGTAACAGCCAGTATCTGAGAATCAAGTGACGAGAGTGAGTGCGTGCTCTATGCTCTCATGCCACTGGTGTCTTTTTCAGACTGCTTCTCTGCCACTAAAATAGGTATTCAACCTCAGAATTTCCACATAACAATGTTTCTAAAGTGATCAGTATTATGAAGGTTAAGATGCTAGGGCCGTATTATTAAACTCCTAACACTTAACAAGAAAGTGTCAGTTTACAACCAGTGGATGGAAGCAACAAAAGTAAAAGTGGTTATTAGACGTTTTGACTCTGATTTCCCCGTGCAGGCACACGCAGCATTTTCAGTCCAAGGTTTTCAGTATAGAGAAAATACTGTTTCACTGTACCCTACCAAGTTACTTTTCCCAACTATATAAAACACAAAAAATATACTTGTCCAGATTTTATGGTAATGAAGTAGGTGGATCCATGAACAAATTTTTAATGAATGCCTGCTATATAGACAAGGCACTGTGCTAGTATAAGAAGTGAAATACCTATTGCTATAAAATATTCATATAGACAAAGTATTCAAAGCCAATATATAAGTTGTAACAGCAGAATATTGTTTAAGGCAAAGATTTATAAATCTGTAATTTTCCTTTTCCGCTCAAATTTTCGAAAGTGTACTCCTTTCACAATAATGCTATAATTGAAGAGTAAATGATAAACGTAACCAATGAACTCAGTTCTCAGGTAAAAAGTCTTACTACTCATTTTGTGAAGACTTTCCAAAAAATAATATAACACCACCCCACACTCAATTGTTAAGCATGGGTGTTACACACTTACAAACAGGGAGGGAGGCATTTGCTGGGCATGAAGTTTCTGTCTCCTTTCTTCTCTTCAGCTTGAGTCAGTCAATTTAGACAATTATGCTTTCTTCCTAACAGTTTATTGTCTCTATACTGTATTTTCTAAACCTTGGGATACAGCTTCAAAATTTATGAGCTCTGCTAAAAAGGCAAATAAAGAAAAAAAATTACCAACCACTTGATAAAGGGATGTAACTAAAACACCAAGAGCAGCAAACACCATTCCAAGGAAATTAAACTTCACATCGTAATAAGAATTTAGGATTACACCTAAAGTTATAGGAATCTGTAAAGAAAAAGAGGTAAATATTGTTCAGATTAAATTCACGAGTATGCCATTACAGGGTTAATTTAAAATAATCACTGGGAAACAATGAACCTCTATAAACTTTTCTTCTTTTCTGTTTGAAAACATTGACTGTTAATCCTGTTTCCTCAAAGTTAAATATGATAGTCCTCATTATGTTCATTTAATGAACATAACTATTTACTTCTCATTTAATTATATTTAAAGTAGAATTAATTCTATTTAAAATTTGGGGTAAAGTAATGACTCCATGCATTGCACTTTGCAAGAAATGAATACCACATACATGGACACAAGAACCCCAAAAAGAGTAAAAGAACCCCAAAACTAGTGGCAAAACAGCATACAAACAAGCATATTAAATAGCATTCGGATCTTTAATATTGTAAGTTATTTCCTGCTAAAATGATTTTAGTTCATATCCTTATATTTAAAAATACAGAAACATCTGCAGAATGCCACTGCTGACAAAGTCTGAAACATATTTTATTCTAAACCTTTAAAGTTTATCATACAGTTTGGTTCCCCTGGGGAGGTGGGCTTTTTTCAGTTTGAGATTTTGCAGATAATCTGATACACTGAATTGCACCACCCAATATAACTTTCTTTTCTTACCGATCACAGCATTAAAGGACATCTAACAGCAGTTATTAAACACGCAAGTACACTCTTGGGGGAAGAACCCAATGGAGTGCCAGGTGGCTTTTTTCCATATCCCCCAAATAAGCCTTAAGTTCACATGCTCACAGATGACACAAGTGTGGATTTTAAGATGATGGGAAGGAGTATGCGGCAGGGTTCAACATTCAAATTTCCCGGTGAAAAAGACGGTCCGGGAGGTGCGCCTTGCGAAGCTGAAACTACTCACCAGCGTGAGCTGTATTTTTATAGAAACGGTTTTCTTGTAGCAGAAGGTCTGGATAACTATGATCACCGGTGTGGTCATGGCCTTGGCCAGTTGATAGGTGCCTATGGTGTTGTTCTGCAGAGAAAGGTTGGTGAAGACCACGAAGCCACAGAAGCTGAGAGCCAGGAGGAGGAGCTTGGAAGGCGGCAGACTTTTGGGGGCAAAGATGTTCAGTTTCTGGCAGAGGAACAAGCCCAGCCAGGTGACCACAAAGTGCACCAGGGTCAGGCTCATGTTGGGGAAGCCATGGTGCACATAAATCCATTTGTTGAGGAACACGATGCAGATGGACACCAGCAGGTTGACCAGCAGCCCGGCGGCGATGCGCCCATTGCCCCGCACTCGGTCTGCCAGCGATGCCATGACCCCCACGAGGCCAAGGCCGTTCAGCTTCGGAGAGGGACGCCCGACCTGCCTCCGGCCGCCCTTCTCCTCCTCCGCTGCGGTGTTCGCGCAACCGCTGGTTTCAGCTCCAAGCGCGGCAGAGGGTCCAGGGCAAGCAACAGCAGCGTACACGTGCTCCGCCACCGCCCATTGAGCCCGCGACTACGCGGCGGCGACCTTTGCGCCCCGCCTCCTGTCACGTGACTCGGGGCACCAGCGATTCCGCCCCTAGCTCGCAGCCGAGCGGCCTCTATCCTGCGCAGGCGCATTGGGCTCTACCTGCGGAAAGCTGCTTCCAAGGTCTTCTACCTCCCCTTCGTCGCTTTACCTCGGCCTTGGCGGGCCCCATTTGGGACCCTTTTCTTGATGTTTGACGTTTCCTGTGTTACTCGACTTACTAAACTGCTGCTCTCAAGCTGATGAAATGGGCTGTGCTAACACTGTTGGTCAATTTTAGTGGTGCTGAGCAATTTTAGCCCTCCAAACATACAGTACAGTAGAAACAGTGATGAACTTTTACATACTCATCATGGTTAGTAAACTATTATTTTCTTTTTGAGTTGATGTTTGGCATTTTAAATGTTCTAATATACTTGGTTAGAGTGGTACATAGTATTGTGATATTTTAAATTTATTTCATCTGTTGTTATACCACTTGATTCATTCTGAACATTATGTATTTGGGCTGGCTTTGTCTCTTGCTAGTCTTACCAGTTATTTGTCTACTGCATAGAGCTTTTCAAAGATCACTCCTACTGATTTTCATTACTTTTTTCGGTCTGACTTTTCCCCCTAATTTCTTGAATACAATGTTCAGTTTGTTTATTTAAAGGATTTAAAGCTGTGGGTTTCCTCCCTGAGAATAGTTTTGCCCACGGTCCTCAAGACAGTGTAATTCTCATTGTCTTAATTGCTAAGTAGTCTGAGAGTTTTAATTTCCTCTTTGATGTAAAAATTGTTTAAATAAAACATTTTTAAAAATTGTTTTAAAAATTAAAACAATTGCTCAATTTTTATTGAGCACCTGCTTTGTGCAAGGCACCGTATTTGGCACCTGGTAGGTAATGGAGAGTAAAACCATCCAGACCCTGTCTCATAGAACTTGGTGAGAGAAGACTGGTACTAAACAATTATAAACCATAACAAAAAAAAAAGTTCTGAAGAAACAAAATATGGTCTTGTGAATGTATAAGAGAACCTGAGCTAAACTTGGGGAGGGACAGGAGGTTAAGAGCTTCTCCAAGAAATGACTCAAACTAACATTTGAGAATGACTGTAAGTTTAGCTTTTTGAAGGTTTGAATCACCCTTTTAAAAAATACGTAATCTATATTATATTTTTTTCCATTACCATTTAGTCCCCTTATATCCCCCCTCCCCTCCAGCAAACACCACACTGTTGTCCATGTCCATGAGCCCTTTTTTTCCTTTTGGCTCAATCTCTCCTCTCACCAACCCCTCCCCCATCACTAGCTGTCACCTGTCCTCCATCTATGAGTCTGTCCCCATTTTCCCATTTTTTGACTCATTGATGGTAGCCATTCCGACAGGTGTGAGATGGTATCTCATTGTGGTTTTAATTTGCATTTCTCTGGTGATTAGAGATGAGAATCTTTTCATATTAGCCATCTGCCTGTCCTCTTTGGAGAAGTGTCTTTTCAGGTCCTTTGCCCATTTTTTAATTGGGTGGTTTTTTTGGTGTTGAGTTTTTGAAAGTATTTTATAAATTTTGTATATTAACCCCTTATCAGATGTATCGGCGAGTATGTTCTCCCATTCTGTGGGTTTTCATTTTGCTTGATTTCCCTTTGCTATGCAAAAACCGTTTAGTTTGACAAAGTCCCATTTGTTTATTTTTTCTTTTGTTTCTCTTGCCTGGGGAAGAGAAACAAAATTTTTTATATCCAATAAAACATTTCTATGAGTAATGCCCAAGGTTTTGCTGCTGTTTTCTTCTAAGATTTTTATGGTTGTGGGCCTAACACTTAAGTTTTTGATCCATTTTGAATTTATTCTTTTTTTTTAAGATTTTATTTTTAGAGAGGGGAAAGGAAGGAGAGGGCAACCCAGGCATGTGCCCTGACTGGGAGTCGAACAGGCAAACCTTTGGTTAGCAGGCCTGTGCTCAATCCACTGAGCTACACCAGTCAAGGCTGAATTTATTCTTGTGTGTGGTATAAGTGGTCTAGTTTCATTTTTCTGCACATAGCTGGCTAATTTTCCCAACACCAGTTATTGAATAAACTATCTTTAGCCCATTGTATGTGTTTTCTTCCTCTTTTGAATGTTAATTGGCTATAAAGCTGTGGGTTTATTTCTGGGCTCTCAATCTGTTCCATTGATGTATGTGTCTGTTTATTAGGCAAAGGCAAAGTCTAGCTTTCTTAACATGGTCTTTCTGATATGCTTTTCTTCCTATTATGCCGCCAAACCCTACCATTGTACTGTAGTATGTGCCTTTTCCATTGTGTATTTATATTGCCATCCTCCCTTCCAGTTTCAATCTACAGAACCCTACCTGCTCAAAACTTTATCATGTGTACTCTCACTGCTCCCCAGTTAAGAGCGTAGGTTGTCATTAGCCTATCTTCATCGTTTCCTTGTGATTATAGATTTGGACTGATAATCTTAGCAAGGATAAGTTCTATTTTTACCATTCCTCTATTTCTCTTTATATTTGAAAATATTTAAAGTATGAACTCAAATTTGGGTTAAAAGATAAAAATCCAGCTAACCCATTTTAACACATTCCCCAAGTTCCATGCCCTTCTCATACCCCAAGTAAATGCTAGTTTATAAGAACCAGTGTGTTTCCCAGCAAAGTCCTGTGTCATCAGGCTAAAAATAATAGTAAATTTAAAAGTCCACTTATCTATTCTGTTCTTAGTGCAATCTTATTGTATGTTTCTAAGTTGTCTATTAACAATAATCATAACTGATATCATAAAAAAAGTTAAATCCCTGGCTGGATAGCTCAATTGGTTAGAGTGTTGTCCCGATATGCCAAGGTTGCAGGTTCAATCCCTGGTCAGGGCACATATGAGAAGCAACCGATGAATGCAGAAATAAGTGGGATGAGTTGATGTTTCTCCCCCCTGCCCCCCACTCCCTTCCTGTCATTCAAGGCCTCCCTCAGTCTGACCCCATCTTTGACATCCATCCAGTTTCCCACTGTTCCAGAACCTGTACCTGCCATGCTGATTTAGTTGATGTAGTTTTCTTCCCCTCTTTCAACAAAGGAGCCCTAACCTTTATTCTTCCTAAAATGTCATTATCTTACTCTGATTTTCACATATTGAAACTAGAGGTTCATTGGTGTTATCTTGCAGCTAAAATGGGTGAAAATAAGATTCAAACCCAGATTTCTCCAACTCCCGAGCCCATTTCCTTCCTTTTCATTATGGAAAAAATGCAAAGTTAAAAAAAAAATTGTGCAAAGTTAAAACAGTATGGTAAACCCCTTCGTACTCATCACCTGGTTTCATCAACTGCCATTCTTGTTTCATGTATACCCACTCCCCACCCTTCCACTCAGTTTTCAAAAGGTAAGTTTATAAATCATAAGCCCTATGTAACCCACACCCGTTAAGATACAGAACATTTCTATCACCACAAAATTCCCTAGGAAAGCCCGCCTACCTCCAAGAGGAAGCCACTGTTCTAATTTTTTTCACCATGCAGTTCTAGAACTTCATATAAATAGATCACACAGTATGTACTCTGTGTGTGTAAATTCTTTTGTTGAGTAGATGATCTTTTCCTCTTTATACTGCCGAGTAGTAATGTTTTGTATGAACATTCCACAATTCGTTTAACCGTTCTTCTACTCATGGCATATGGTATAAAGCAGGGATTGTTTATTTTCCATATAGATATTCTGTTGTTCTATCATAATTTATCAAACTCCACACAAGTATTTTATTTTGAAAAAGTTTAAATCTGTAGAAAAGTTGAGACTAGTATAATAAATACTCTGTGCCCTTTCTATAGATTCACTAGTTAATATTTTGCCATAGTTGCTTATCTTTATAGACTTTTACTTTAAAAGCTGAACCATTTCAAAATAAAGGGCAGACTTCATGACCGTTCAAGTATTTCGGCACGCATCTTCTAAGAATAAGGACACTCTCATACCCAGCCACAATACCATCATCACACCTGAGCAAATATTAATTCAGTCATCCCAACTAACATGCAATCATTTTTTTTTGCTGAAACATTGATAGGAATAGTGTTAAACATGAATACCAATTTGAGAAGGGACATCTTTACCATGTTGTCTTCCAGTTACTGAACAAGGTGTGTCTCTCCATTTATTTACTCTTCTTTGGTTTCTTTCATCAGCATTTTGTAGTTTTCAACAAACAGATCCCATACATGTTTTGTTAGATTTACTCTTATCAGTTTATATGGCTTTACCTCACTTAAAAATGGATACATGGAAACATAAAAATTAAAGAGGTTTTGATGAAAAATTATTTCATCTTTGGGTCACTTTAGCCAGAATAAAAACAAGGCAGAGTCCATCGTCTCTACAGCTCTTCCTGTTTGATGCCAAGAAGACTGCATTACGATCAACTACTGCTATCTGCTTTAGGTACCGGAGGAGTACCAACAACACCCATCTCCGATTTAACCAGAAGGGCTCAAACTTAGCTCTTTAGAAATCATCCATTGCTTCGTCTATTTAAAAATACAAATCCTATGACCCCATTCCAGGCCTCCTGAGTATAACATCTCTAGAGGTAGCATCTGCAAATACATATTTAGCAAATTCCTTGGGAGATTCAGGAGCTAGTTGCAGTAGTTACTAACCCAGACCATGTTTTCTGTTAGACCCACATTCTCTCTCCACTTTTTCCCATTCATGGATCCTCCACTCTAGGCAATGTGGTGTACTGGCTGAATCATAAACATGCAATCCTATTGCTCGGCCTGAATCACACTGACTTTCTAATCTGCAGTGCCCCTCCCTTCTTGTGCTTTATCTTTGCCTTTGCAAATTTAGTGCATTATTCAAACCTCAGTCCAAAGGCTACTGCCTCGGAGACCTTTGAGCTGGAAATGGTTTCTTCCTGCTCAAACTGCTTGTATTTTCTAATGGCATTTATAATATATACTTATTGTATTTCCCCTACCAGAAGGGCTGCATTAGATTGCGTGCACTTTGTATTCAGAGTTCGCTGTGTTCCAGATCCTACACTGTTTTTACATGCTCCATTTTAGTAGCAGGTTTGCTGAATAAGTTAATAAACTAGAAATGTCTTCAAAATAAAGAAAATAATGGCTTAATATTGTTTTAGATAACATTCTTCCTATATTTATCTTATCTGTAATATTTAAAAAATACTAAATTTTATGATGAGAAATTACATACCTGGCTTAATCTACGTTCCACCCTCTTCATAATTTTAAGACACCAGAGCACTTACGATCATAGGAAACATGTAGGATAATAAGAATTTTAATTTCTTACTACACAACAGAGAAACAAGCCTGGAATTTGTAGGAAAAGAAAATTTTTATTTTTATATAATTTTATTAATAAACACAGGGAAATATTGATACGATACACTAAAATTTCAGTATCACCGTAATATTCTGAAAAGTACAAAATTCAAATGTCTAAGTTTTAAAACATTTTTCCTCATGATAATTCGAAAGAAAAACCCAGTAATTACAAATATGTATATTTTACAAAAAACTCCATTCATCATGGAAATCAGTGAAATTACAAAAACAGATGATTTATGCCTGAATTTCATACCCTAATGGATCAAGTCCCTGGTCTAGGAGCATCAGAGAGGATTCTCTTAACTTCTGTAGCAATTTCCTTAGTTCCTCCTTAGAAAACACCTGATTTTTGAAAAAGAGAAAAAAGTTGAAAGTGAGAACAAAGAAGAATAAGAACTTAGAGTCACCTAATCTACCTGATCAACCTGATCAGCTTAACACAAGAAAAAAATGCCCTCTTAGTATTCATGTAGCCAGAAGCCAGTGTGTTAGCATGGTTAGGAGTTTCAAAGTGATTTCTCTGAGCCAATCTATACCTTCTAACTGCTTAGGAAGTAGGTATGTGTTTTTTTTTTTGGGGGGGGCCACAATCATTAAAATGGGATTATTACTTTGAGGAAATCCAAGTAGAGCTTACCACATCACTACAATCTAACAGTGCAAATGCTCCAGAACTTACCAGATACAGTTTGTGGCGCTCAGAGGACACCATGTCTGCTAACTGCAGGCATTCCTGGTACTGCCCGGTGCTGTGCAATATGGTGTGAAGCAGAAAGCACAGCATTGGCAGACAAAGCTTTCTCAGTAAAACCATTTGATGTGTTCTTTCAGGGTCTTCTTCAGCATCCTGAGAGACATCAGGTGGTTATCAAATTGTCAAAATGACTGCCTTTCAAGCATCCTGTCCACATCTCTTCTAGGTAGAGGCAGCCTTTCTATTTCTGGAACTTACCGAATTCTTAATGTGTGTTTCTTATGGCATTTAGTACTTTTGTAACTGCTGCTCAAACCAGCCTACATATTAAAGCTCTCTAGGCAATTAAAAAAATAAAAGCCAAGCGCCCTCCCTGAGACTAACCTAGACACTCTGGGGGTGGAACCCAGTATTTTTTTAATGCTTCCCAGGTCTTTTAAATGCAGAGCTCAGGGGTGAGAGTCACTGCTTACATATGTCTTATTCACACTACTAAGACTTATCTTTGTATCTTTTAAACTGAGTTGAATACATGTATAATTTTTTTTTTTAATTTAGGTGCAGGATTTTTAAAAAATTAGATTTTAGTATTCTGAGTGAACATACTAAATTTAAAGAAATAGTTTACCCAAGTAGAATATTCCCATTCCTAACTGGTATTTTCACTTTAGTCTTAAATTAAGGGATGTTCAGTTATAAGTATAAAGGTTATATAAGATATATAAGAACTACACATGCTCCTATTCAGAGTAAAATGAAAAGATTATTTTGTTGTTTTTTTTGCTTGTAACTCTAAACAAGACACACAGCTTACCTCCCTAACATCTACCATCCAGCCTCCATCAACAAACAACAAGACGTTATACATTTTCTCCTTCACATCAGCAGTTAAAGCATCCAAATGCCCTTTCCAAATACCATAATCCATCTGCAAAACAAACATAAGGCAGATATATCACAGACGGAAACCGCTAAATAATGTATTTGTAAAGTACAGTCAGGAATACATATATGGAACATCATTCTAAAACAGCAGTTTCTACCCTGGCCAGTGTGGCTCAGTTGGTTGGAGCGTTGTCCTGTAAACCAAAAGTTTGCAGGTTCGATTCCCGGTCAGGGTACATACCGAGGTTCACTAGGGTGTGTATTAGAAGCAACTGATGCATATTTCTCTCTCACATCAATGTTTCTGTCTCTCCCTCCCTTCTCCTCTCTCTAAAAATCAATAAGCATGCCCTCAGGTGAGGATTAACAAAGCAAGCCAGCTTAAAAAAAAGGCAGCATTTTTTAACCCTTTTCCTCTCATGGCACACATGAACTAATTACTAACATTCTGCATCACACCAAAAAATATTTTTTTTTGCTGATTGGACACATAAGTATAACTTTGATTGACTTGCAAGAAAACAAAAAATAATTGCCTACCTTTTTGCTCCAAAGTAACTTAAAAAAAATAAAAACCCGTTGCCTTTATTTGTATATAAGGATTTGTGGTACCATAAATTAACCAATCAGATGCAATCTTTTTATGTGATCTGACCAACATGGTGCAACACTATTATATGACCTATACACTTATGGTTCAAGACAAGGCATTCACACTGCAGGGCTATTGTTATGTTGGCCATTGTCATTTTTTTACTTGGCAATATAAGGAAAAAGAGGTCAGTGCCTCTGACTAAATAGTCAGGTATTGCATGTTTTAAAAATTCTTGCAGCACATCAGTTGAAAACCACTGTTCTCAAGTGCTGACATTCAGTCAGCCAAAATAAACAACCATCAACAGACTGCAGTTAAATAAAACACTAAAATAACAGCTTTGTTAAGTGAATACTGCTATCATCTGAAGGTATGTTTCAGGTCTGGTTAATTATCTATAGAACAATAACTTAACAGAAGGCTTCCCCCCAATCCCAAAGTAGAACATTAACAGCAAGATCACCTATTATAATAGGAATATAGTTATTGAAAAATGGCCTTTTTATATATATGGCATGTATTATTAAAATGCAATAGACAGGTTTCCTCTGTATTCAACTTACTTCATATTTCTTTTCTTTGTGTTCATGAGCCACTTTCTCAGTAAAAGTTGGTTGAGGTATCAAACTAGGTTTTTGTGGAGCTGAATTCATATGCTTAAACCACTCATTAAAGGTTTCATGGGCTTCCTAATATATAAAAAAAATAGAAAAATACAAAACAGGAAATAAAACTTCACATATGAGTTTTTAAAATCCAGTTCTTAGAAATAATTTTGCAGCATCCAGAAATAAAACTTTAGTATCTTCCTTTTATGCAAAAAAAACATTGTGAATAAATGTTTTGCAAGTGACAAACACCAGCAAAGTTTATACTGTTGTGCTTTCTGGCGCCTGCTCCTTGCTTAGCACCGTAATCAGATGTGTATCTTCATCTTTATCACTCTGTAATGTCACTGCTCTGTGATGTACACATGTTTGCTTGTCTGTTTTCTTAACTGATCTACTGGTTTCTAGAAGGCAAGGGCAGAAAGCCCCCACGATTTAGCCCTAGAACCTAGCTCACTATAATCATACTTGTTGAATGGATTTTGAATGATATGTTATTATTTTAGTCATAACAAATAGAGAATATATTGCTTTTCTCAGTTACTAAAAGACAAGCATTCAAAGAATCTTAATAAAACCCAAGTTTCAGACATCACATACACTGTCTGCCACGTGAGATGTTCTTGGTTGGTTGGCATTAAATGGAGGCTCAGCTAATGAGGACCAGGTCATGACTTAGCACCCTTGGGTCAGTCAGTACCAAGGTCACAAGCGAGATTAGATAATGATCCAGTCACCACTTTAGAAACAGGTCAGAGTCTGAGAGTGAATCAGAAACATCATGATGAAGACAGAACATTTGTTTTCTTTACAAACTCACCAAATAAGCTCTAATGCACAAATGTTCTCTGATAGCATTATCGTCTTCAGGAGGAAGTGGACTTTCCATTCCTTGTTCTTCCCACTGATTATAGATTTCTGCTATGGAATCCTGAGGAATTTTCACAAATACTTCTTTTGCAGCTTCATGCTTTTTTGATGCTATGAAAAAGATATAAAATTTTTCAATATGTGTGGATTTCTGTGTAATGGTTTCTAATGAAGTCTAATCACTGGTGTCCAACTTTTACAGTGAGTGGTAACCATTTCAGGTCCCATGTACTTCTGTTAAAGGTCTGGGTGACCTTTCCACCTGATAGCTGGGCTTTTTCCTTATTTCAATGATACAGTCACAAAAGGATTCACTAAATGCAGTTACTTTTACATACTTCTGCATCTTAAAAAAAAGGATTACCTTTTTCTATGCAAAATTAAGTAGGACACGAATGTTCACTGTAAATATATTTTATTTCATAACATCAGGTTTGATATAGGAGTGGCTATTTTGTACCCTCCTTTATTGGAAGGGTTAGATAAACAAACATAAAAAACAAAGTTCAAGAATGTATGGACTTGAACAAAAACTTTAAAAAAGAATATAAAAATACAGCATACCCAAGAATTTTCTCATTATCGCATTGCCTTGTTTTAATGCTTCTGCCCTCTGTCCTGGGTCAAACACCAACCAGTCAATTACGTCAATTTTTAAACGGTCCTCCTATTCATGTAATTGAAAAATAAAAGAAAAAGAACCATCAATTTTATTATTTTCTAAGGTATTCTGTAAATTAGTAGAATTAACTTATATCTGCATTTTAGTGAACATCCTTTTCCCTCATGTTATACAAAATTGTGAAAGAGTCTAGCTTTCCTTAGTTTATTTTCACATTTGATAGCTTTCTATTAAATTACAGAAAAACTTACTGGACTGTGAACCTGGAATTATATATTCTATGTCCCACCAATTTAATCATTGATTCCTTTAAATGTTACTCTAACATTTTTTCTTTCCTGGATAAAACTGTCATTCCTTTTTGAAAATAGGAATAAATAAACCACCTAAGAGTTTCATTCTATACTGACCAAGTATTATGGAATAATCTGATGAGCAAAAATCCAATGCTCAGGGATTTTTGTACGAAAGAAGTTTTCTTTAACTTAATACTACTGTAAATAAACACTTACATGACACCTTAAATTTGCTCCCAATTTTATAATGTAAAAGGTTTGGCTGACAAAGGAATATTCTTTAAAAAAAAAAAGAAAGAAAGAAAAGAAAGGCAGCAGCCAGAGCATTTTAAGGCAGAAGTTCACCAAAGCCCAACACTCCCTCTTCCGCTCATATTACCTCAGTGGTGCCCGTATCGAGGGCCGGGGCCAGGTCATGATGACTGAATTCACCATTATCTCTCTTTCGAATATTCTCAACTACAGTTTTGGTTATAGTAGCAATGTCCAAATCTAAAGAATTTTTTGAAGAGACAAATGCAAGAATTAATCGTTCACACTAATATTCTCTAAACTGTCACAATAATTTGGTATATCTGGAATAATCATTTTTGTTTATTTTACTTCATTTATTTATTTTTAGGGAGAGGGTTGGGAGGTTGAGAAAAAGAGGGAGAGAAACATCAATGTGCGAGAGATACATCAATCAGTTGCCTTTTGCATGCCCCCAACTGGCCTGCAACCCAGCCAAGTGCCTTGACTAGGAATCGAACCAGAGACCTTTTGGTTTGCAGGCCAGCACTCAATCCACTCAGCCACACCAACCAGGACAGAGATAGTAATTTTTAAAAAGTATAACAAAGTATGAAAGGCATTGTTTAAAAAAATGCCAAAATTAAAAGATACACGAGTGAATGTACATTTTATTCCTAAAACAGAATTTCACTGAAATTCTCTCAAGGGAAATAAGATTTAAAACTAGAAAGATAAATTTTACTAAAGCCAATAAATGGAGTTCTTAATCATTCTTACCTGCTTCTTTAGCCAGCTCCAGGCAATGGTGACGCTGTTCAAATTCTGTAACACCCTCCAAAAATAATGCATACTGGGCAACAGCTAGGTCTTGAGGCAAATGACAGGTATAAAATGCTACAAGATTTGTGTGCTTCTCATTTATTAAAAGCTAGAAAATAGAAAAAGATCAAAGTATGTCAATAATAAAGCAGTTTAAGGATCAGTGGTATTTTTTAACAGTTTATTCAAAATTTCAAACATATTTAGAAGAAATACATACAAACAGATTTGTGCTGCTAAACAGAATAATTTTACACTCGAAAATATGAACTTATGAAACTAAAAGATCTCAGCCCTGGCTGATGTGGCTCAGTGGATTGAGCACCAGCCTGCGAATTAAGGCTCAGCGGTTTGATTCCCAGTCAGGGCACATGCCTGGGTTGTGACCCAGGTCCCCAGTAGGGGGAGCACCAGAAGCAATCACACATTGATGTTTCACTCCCTCTCTTTCTCCTTCCCTTCCCCTCTCTAAAAAATAAATAAAATCTTACAAAAAAAAGAAATGATCTCTGATGAACTTCCTTCTGTTGGGTATTAAAAATACGACCATTCTTTTTCATTAAAATAGTAAAAAAAAAAAAAATTAAATTGTGAATTCTTAAAGTTACCTGTATGTATGTCTTTAAAACCTCAATGGAAACTTCTTCCTTCATAGGAAAAAAGATATAATTCAATTATAAACACAACTGCTTATGTGTACCAGCACCATATCTAATAAAAATTCTACTATTAGCCCTGGCTGGTGTGGCTCAGTGGATTGAGCGCGGGCCTGCGAACCAAACAACCATGGCCCGATTCCCAGTCAGGGCACATGCCTGGGTTGCAGGCCAGTTCCCAGCGGGGGATGCACGAGAGGCAACCACACAATGATATTTCTCTCCCTCTCTCTTTCCCTTCCCCTCTAAGGATAAATAAATAAAATCTTTAAAAACATTCTACTATTAAATTATTTAATGACTGAACATTTAACAATGAGCAATAACTGTATGACAGGGTTAAGTGCATAGCACAGAATGCACTGCCTGATTTAACATACCGTATTCTTTGTGGATAGTTACTACTATTGTTCACATATTACAGAGGAAGAAACTAAGACCCGTGGAGGTTTTATTTACCCAGAATTACAAACTAGAAGTTGTTGGGTATGGCTGTGAACCAGGAGTCTTACTCTAAAACCCAAGTTTTTAACTACTGTATCATTCTGCCTTCTACATGAATTCTAACCAAAATGCTATTCACCACTTAGAGAAAAAAGAAAAAGAAAACAAGGTTTAAAATCTCACACAGAATGTTGTCTGGTTCAGTTAGCTTAGCTGGCTGATTCCGAGTTGGGTACTAATAAGGACTAAAGTTACAAATTTACCAGAAACCAGAAGAACATAAGCATTCTGCAGCCACAGATTAGAACTCTAACAGGTTACCCACAGTGAGTTACCATTGAGTGACCATGTGAGACTGTATATAAGAGTTCTGCACCCCATCAACTACTTCTGGAGAATAACAAACAAGCAGTTTATTCCTGATGATAGGTATAAAGCATCTACCTTGCAGAGAAAAGTAAATGGTCCATTTTTGCTTACTTTGGTCTGTAGTCCCAGTGTGCGAAAAAACAAAATGAGATGAGTCATGAAGCGGAGGAGGTGTCCAGGTAGATTATTTCTGCTTTTGGAAAGCCATTTGCTAAATTCATCCATCAAACCTACAAGCCATCAAAGCAAAGATGCAATAATAGGGATAAAAATCAAAAGGAGATAAATACACATTACCAGGAACATTTACCACATCCCTGTAGTGCTATTCAGCCGCTATCTCATTGTTAACAACCACCACATAAAACAGACTCTGGATGAAATTCAAACTTTATAACAAGTAGATAGTTGTGTCCAAATAGGCTAATATTTACAAGGCTTAAAAGATGTGGTAAGTCATATGCACTGCTTTGACAACTTTTTACAAAATTACTATAAGAAAACCAGGAACTCATACAAAGTAAAATAAAATTATAATCTTACCATCAATATCTCCCAGGATAAGGAATTTTTGAACTATATGATAATGTTCTTGATTCTCTTCCAGAACTCTCTGAAAAAAATTTTACATTTTCCATAAATCTTCTGGTGGTCATTATGTAGTAATGTACTAGTTGTTAAACTAAAAAGGTCAAGCTTTTGAAGACACACACATAAGGGTAAAGTTGGAAAGGAAGGATCACAGGCAATCAAAACAAAATAAAATATGGGAAGGATACTGCCTTCGGAATATACTTAAGACTTACAAATTCAGGACTGAATGGTATCTTTGAAAGCAGAGAAATGTGATAAAACAATTCAGTCTCTGTGAATGTTACTAAACTTTAATTTCTTATATTTTACTACTGTTTTCCTTACTACTAATTAGATAATGAGACAATGAAGATTTCAATCAACATGAACAGCCGTGCTTAAAAGCATGCTTTGAGTATCCTCTTCTGAACATGGCACTGAGAGTAATAAAAAAGGCATCAAACTAGTGATTAGGCACGGAGTTGAAAAAACCATTTCCAGTAACCTGCAGCTGGATTGCTTGTAGCAAATAACATAATTTTCAGACTATGAGATGCACCCCGAAATTTGGGAGGAGACGGGGGTATTATAGTCCAAATGTAGCTTACTTGGCTCGCTGTGGGCAGGGGGCGGCCTTTGTTATTTATGTTATTAAATATTTTACCACATTTTTTTTGCTTCAAACTTTCCCCCCCTATTTTCCTCCTCTAAAACCTAGGTGCATCTTATGGTCTGTTGCATCTTACAGTCTGAAAAATTGGTAGCTTATTTTTTGTCCAATATTTAACATTTTTATTTCCTTGTCTAAATTTTCCTTTAGCATTTATTCTTTTTGCATTTGAACTATTGCTTCATTTGGAATTTCTTGTAATACATGGCATGAGGTAGGGATCTAGCTTTGCTTTCTTTCTGGATGAAAAGTCAATTATGCTCACACCTTGTACAGACCTAAACCGTCCCTTTCCCTCTAACATGAAAGGTCGCCTCTTTCATCTAGTAAGTTCTCTCTATATCTGGATCTCATATGAGCTTTTGAACTTCACTGATCTAGTTATTCCTGTGCCAATTCCATACTGTTTTACTGTATCTCTACATTAAAGTTTTATTGTGAAGACAACAATCCCATATTGTTCTTTTCCAAATTCTCTTGCCATTCATTCTTTCTTAATTCTTCTATTTGGAAATTTTCCATCTAGAAATAATCTAAAGCAGTAGGATTTTCTGTTAATTTTGCAATGAATGACATTTACATTCAGTCTTCTGATCTAGGAACATGGTATATCTATTCATTCGTGTTTTCTTTAGGAAGGCTCTCAAACCTTTGGCTGATTTTTATTCCTAGGTATCTTAGTCAATAATTTAAATGGGACTTTTGGAGAGGGCTGTATCTTTTTATAACTAGTTGTAACAAGTATAGAAAGGCTATGATTTTTTGTAACTTTTCCTTGAATATAGATGAACAAATTCTTATTCTAGTAATTTACTGAATTTTGAGGTTCTAGATTACACTTTTATCATATGAAAATGTTCCCTCTTTTCTAATTACCTATTCCTTGACTTTCTTGATTTATTTGTATTAACTGGAATCTCCAAAATAATAAACTGGCAATAAATCCTTGACAGAAAAAGCATTAATTTGCTTATTATAAAGAGAGCTCATTATACAATAGGAAAAATATAAAACTCAAGAGGAAATTGGGTAAAAGATCTGAACAGGTCCATTCACAGATGGTCAATAAACAAAGGAGAACTTGCTCAGCCTTATGAATACACAGAAAGATGTGACTAAAACAATGCAGTCCTGTTTTCCATTTACTCCGATGGACTGGCAAAAAATTAAAAAGGGTGATATTTGGGACCAGTGAGAATGCAGAGAAATGAGCACATTAATCAATTTCATGTGGGGACTCCCAGTCAAGATGGAAGTATAGGTAAACATGGCTTGCATCCTAGCACAATGACAGCAAAATTTACAACTAACCTATAAAACAACTATCATCATAATCCTCAGAAAATCAAGCTGTATGGAAATCCAACAACCAAAGAATTAAAGAAGTCACATTCATCAGGACGGACAGGAGGGGCAGAGATGCGGTGATGTGGAGACATAAAAGAGATGGTCCCATGACTATGTGTGGTGGATAAAAATCAGGAGGGATACCTCCAATGCAAGGATTTCAGCCACAACCCAGACCACCCAGCCTAGAGTTCCAGTGCCAGGAAGATGAGTCCCCATAACTTCTGGCTATAAAAACCAGTGGGGGCAGGGGAAGTTGAAGAAACTGTGAGATTCTCAGGGGCCTCCTCTTAAAGGCCCACAACAGACTTAGGACTTACACAGACTCATTCCCTTTGGGCTCTAGCACCAGGGCAGCAGCTGGAAGGGCAGCAGCTGGAAGGGCAGCAGCTGGAAGGGCACCAGTGGCAAACGGGGAGAAACTGAAGTGTCTGGCATCAGGGAAAGAGTGGGAAGACAGGTCCCTCCCAGACAGAACACCAGAGGCCAGCAGCAGCACTGTCCCCTTTCTGAGCCCTCCCCCACATAGAGCAACAGGGTGATGACACCATATCAGAGACTCCATTAACCTGGTTCACACAGGTTGTACTGCCCTAGTGATTATCTGAGGTTCCGCCATATCCAATTTACTGGTGCGCTTTTCTACAATAGGCCAAACTACTAAGATGGAGTCTAAGCAGCTCTCCCTAACACATAGAAACAAACACGGGGAGGCCGCCAAAATGAGAAGACAAAGAAACATGACACAAATCAAAGGACAGAACTCCAGAAAAAGAACTAAACAAAATGGAGATAAACAATTTATCAGATGCAGAGTTCAAAACACTGGTTATTAGGATGCTCAAGGAACTCACTGAGTACTTCAACAGTATAAAAAACACCCAGGCAGAAATGAAGGGTAAACTAATTGACATAAAGAAAAAATTACAAGGAACCAACAGTGGAGTGGATGAAGCCGAAAATCAAATCAATGATTTGGAACATAAGGAAGGAAAAAAAAATTCAATCAGAACAGCAAGAAGAAAAAACAATCCAAATAAAATAAGGATAGGTTAAAGGAGCCCCTGGGGCAACTCAATGTACCAATATGCGAATCATAGTGGTGCCACAAGGAGCAAGAAATTTAAAACTTAATAGAAAAAGTAATGAAACAAAACTTCCCTAATTTGGTGAAGGAAATATACATACAAGTCCAGGAAGCACAGTGAGTCCAAAACAAGACGGACACAAAGAGGACCACACCAAGACACATCATGATTAAAATGTCAAAGGTTAAAGATAGAGAGAGAATCTTAAAAGCAACAAGAGAAAAGCAGAGTTACCTACAAAGGAGATTCCATAAAACTGTCAGCTGACTTCTCAAAAGAAACTGTGACCGAAAATAAGTATTCAAAGTGCTGAAAAGCAAGGACCTACAACTCAGATTACTCTATCCAGCAAAGCCATCACTTAGAATGGAAGGGCAGATAAAATGTTCAAGGGACTTATTTAAGAAAAAGAAGATCAAAACTATGAACATTAAAATGGTAATACATTTATCAACAACTGAATTTAAAAAACAAACTAAGTAAACAAACAGAAGAGAAACAGAATCATAGACATGAAGATAATTTGGAGGATCATTAGTTGGGAGAGGCAGGTGGAGAATGGCAGAAAAGGTGCAGGGATTAAGAAGTACAAATTGGTAGGTATAGAATAGACAGGGGGATGTTAAGAACAATATAGGAAATGGAGTAGCCAAAGAACTTATGTGCACGACCTGAGGACAAGACGAAGGGGGGGAATGCCAGAGGGAATGGGGGGTAGCAGGTGGAGGGGAGCAAAGGGGGAAAAATTGGGACAACCATAATAGCACAATCAATAAAATATATTAAAATAAATAAATAAATAACTTGTGGGAGTATAAAATAATTGCTACAGCCAGTTAATTAATTTAATATTCATATACCCCTTTACCAGCAACCTCACTTTCAGGAAACCTATCCTAAAGAAAGAGGACTAGTAGATATGTATATGTATCTACACACACACACAAACACACGTGTACTTTTTGGACCATAAGATGCACCTGAGTTTTAGAGGAGGAAAATAGGAAAACAGGTTTTGAAGCAAAAAATGTGGTAAAATATTTAATAACATAAATAACAGAATATTTCACCAAATGTAAATGTAAACAGAACTCAACAACAGCATTAACAACTATTATTCCTCCCAAATTGGGGGTGGGGTGGGGATGGGCAAGTGTGTCTTATAGTCTGAAAAAGGGTAAGTATATACATGAGAAATGTTCATTACAGCGCTAGAAACAACCTAGATATCACTAAAAGTGGGATAATTTAAAAATTATATCTCAATCTACTGAACATTATGTACCTTTTAAAAAGAATAACTTAGGTTGTTAACTCTATATCCACTAACTTCAAGTATCATTAAATGAAAAACAAATCCAAGCTGTAAAGTAATATATATTAGTATGAGGAAGACAATAAAACCCAAAATCCTACAGAAGAACATCTACATTGTTGCTACAATATGTGTAAGAGTATGGAGAAAGATACGGAAGGGTACTTTTCAGTATGGTTTACCATCTCAGGAAAATGAGAATAACCATAAAGGTGTTGAGAGGAAATTATTATAAATGTTTTATTTTTGGATTACTGTATTCTAGGGACATATGCTATTACTTTGGTCATTTAAAAAATTTTAAAGCATATTACTTTAAGAAATGTTAGATTATTTTGAGATCTAGGAAAAGTCTTATTATTTTCCATTATGTATTTTTATTTTTCAAAAGAAAAGGAATAAATTAGCTTATATGAATAACATATATTTAGATGAAACCAGTCCTAAACCAAAGAAACAGAAATAATGCATTACTTAAATATGCAATTAGGTTTTTCTTTTCAAAAAATGTCTCTTACTCGGATAATAGGTGAGAAAAAGAAGGGAAAGAATAACAAGGTTTCACTTTTTTTGCCTCCCAGCTACAGTGCACAGCAGCATAACATTTATTGTTTCCTATTCAGTTATTATAAAATATTCATATAAGTATCTACCTTTTTATCAGTAGCTTGAAGTTCTTCAAAAACCTTTTCTAAGGTCCAACTTCAAAAGAAAGACAGGAAAGAGATAAAATAATATTAATAATATTAACAATGGATACAAAATAAAACTTTAGAGTAGGAGGTCTATCCAGAAGGTATCCAGCCATGTAATATAAAAGACATTTACTGAAGAAGATACAAGAAACAATGTCCATAGGACACTGACGCCTCAGTCCCCTTCAAAGCAGGCACCTTGGGACCTCACACAGTTCTCCCAATTGCCATCAGATGCCCCATTGTCTTTTCCTGAATCTCATCAATGGTCTGAAGTATCTTCTCTTTCAAAGGTGATTTTAATTTTGGGAACAGCCAGAAGTCACAAGGTGCCAAATCTGAGTCACCTGGGTGACTTATGTTTCGCAAAAAAACCTTGCACGAGATGTGATGGATGTGCATGATGCATGTGTTGTAATGATGAAGTTGCCAATCACCAGTTGCCCATAGCTATGGCCTTCTGAATCATCTGAATCATTTCCATGGAGGAATATTCAAGTTTAATGCAAAATTTGATGCAGATTCATTGCTCTACTCACTCAGTCATTTTGAATGTGATGGCCCACACACTACACATGCTCACTCAACAGTGTCTACTGCCCCCACTGGTTAGTACAGTGAAATCGTCATCGTTCACACATGCACACTCCAGTCCACTCTCCTTGGCTGCCAGGTTACACCATGTTGTGTAAACCATTCTCGTTATATTAACAATGGCTGGACTTTTTCCGGACAGACTTCCTATACTAAAAATCCCCAAAACTAGAAACCAACAAACTCACTTTGCTTCCAAATATTCTCTAGGGAGTTCTTCAGTTTCATCCAGGGTTATTACTGATGTCCGGATCTCCTGTTCTACCAGACTGTCCACCATCACTCGAAAGTAGGCCCACACTGTGTCTTCCCAGGTGTCACAGACAGGAAGAAGCTTTTTCCCAATTCCAAACCAGAAACACATAAACATAAGTCAACAAAAAAGAAAGTGAAAGCAGTTGATACAGACTATAAAGTCACTATAATCGCAAAATATTGTAGATTATAATATAAAATACCAAAAACTGACCCACTCCCTGCCAAACCACATCTTCTAAGTTTGAACTATTAAGGTTTTTCAATACTGAGTTCACAATAACATCAATTTTCCATGCTGATCTATTATGCAGTTTCAACTAATTACTGTAACATACCTCAAAATAGCTGTAAATAGCTGTTAGACAATGCAAACAGTTGCTGTGCCTCAGTGATACACTTCTGCATAAAGCTACGCATACCATAGTCATCAATAAATGTATGTTGTAATTAAATTTACAATTCTTAGGAACTAAAGTCTGATTTCATGCATTAAAACCACATTTGGTGTATGGGATACATCATATTAAGCAGCTTAAGCCACTGTTCTATTTCATGATTATCTTTATCATTGCTACTTTTTTTAAAAAGACTTTATTTGTTTACTTTTAAAGAAGGGGAGGGGAAGGAGAAAGAAAGGGAGAGGAACAGCAATGTGCAAGAGATAAAACGATCAGTCACCTCTCACAGGCCCACAAACAAGGATGTGGCTTGCAACCCAGGCACGTGCTGTGACTGGGAATTGAACCCACGACCCTTCGGCTCCCAGGCCAACAGTCAACCCCCTGAACCACACCAGCCAGGACTCATTGCTACTCTCAAAAAGTAACTTAAGTTTATAAAATTTATTATATACAGTTATTATAATATTTTATATTTTGGATTGTTTCACAGGGAATAAAGAATTAATAATAAATCATTAAAATAGATTGCATACCTGTTTGAGGTTCCCACTTAAAGCAGCGTAAATTGCTCTCTCATATCTATTAAAAAGCTCCTGAAATACAATAAATATAAATAAATTTGGAAAATCATTTTACTTAGTATGTCAGTTTTTTCCCATACTCTGAAATTTTGCAATATCTGCTAAACTGAACTTATTTATTTGATAGCTCCTAAACTTAGCAAAAGATCTAGTGGGGTAATAAGAAGAAGACATCCCATGGTTTGATGATATATTCCATGCTGAAATCTTCAGGAAAAGTCAAACATCTGAATTTCAAATACAGGGTGAAAGTGGATCAAAGTGTAGTGGAGTCTTGACTTATAAAAGTCAAATTTTATTTTAGATAGAATTTACACAAGTTTTTTCAGCTACAAAGTTTCTAAATATCTAGTACTACCTGATACTGACTTTAAAACATCCAAAAAAGCACATGGAACCTGTCAGGCATCAGTTTGCATCAAAATCCTAAGTAGAATTAATTATATTCATTAAATTATTCCATTTTACTTCCTGAATCTATAAATGGCACTTTCGGTTTGCTTATCATCCACACACATGACTTCAGGGACTCTCACTGTCCGAGTCCCCCTCTGCCTTCTCTCTCCAATGACTTGTCCTGACCATTCTTGCTCCCTTCCTTTTCACTCTCAGTATTACTCTAGGACAGGACCTTAATTACTTAGTGTCTGAATATTTCTGACAAGCTCCTAACTAGTTTCTTGGCCTTTAGTCCGTTCAATTTTAAGCCTATTTTCTACTGCCAAGCTAATCTTAAAATACTGCTGTCATGTGCCCTTGAGGTTTCAATGGTTCACCACTACCTATTAAAAAACAAACAAACCATCTCTCATTCTGTAGAGCAGCACTTGAGGACCACCTCTGTCTGTTCATAATTTACCTCTTTCAATCACCTTTTCCATTAGTCAGTTCTGTTACAGTGCTTATTTTGAAAATGTGAATTTGTTTCAATGCAACTGATATGTCAAGGAACAATCTGAACATAATGCAAATTTCCCACTTTCTTGTGCATAATTTCATCCTCAAGAAACACTAAGTGAATGCAGAAAACTACACGCAGCTGAACTGGCCACTGGAAAATATACAAAAGTAACACACCTCAAATATCTACCAGCTACCTCAATTCATCAGCAGTGTCATAAGCTAAATGAATACACAGCAAGTATTATAATTTTCTACTTGACGTCAGATAATCGCCTTTTACCACTTCACAGTAATGCATAAGCTGGAACCCTCTGACACCCAATTGCACAAGCAAACTTCAGGTCTCTTTCAAGGTAAAGTGCCACACTTATTGTAGTACTTATGTATTTCCTAAGCATTTAACAGTGTGAAACTGCTGTTTCTATTGTTTTTATCTTTTTATGTATTGCTGATGATTTGTGACTATTGTGCTCTTAACTCCTTCCCCCACAAAAGTCCTGTGGGTTTTTGTACAATTTTGCATGCTGCAGTGGTTTTTAGGCCTATGATCCTACCTAGAATTCTTTATTTGTATGCCCAATAGCCCAAATCCTACTAATTTTTAAAAGTTCAATTCCTGGGAACCAGTTTCAGCCCAATGCTTATTCTCAGAACTCATTGGTACCTCCTTTATATTTTTGCCTTATATCAGTGTTTACTTCTGACTACTTAGTGTCTAAGTAATTCTGATTAGTAACTAAGTCTGCCAATTCCTATTCCTCAATTTGATTGCAAGTTCTTTGAAAGCAGGCGTTTTAGTCTTATACTACTCTGAACGTTTCATAGCACCTTCAGCAGGCCTTCAATTAATTAGAGTAAAAATCAGTATCAGTAAATATTTTGTTATATCTTACATCTTCTGCCATTCTCCAACAACTTATTTTCCAAATGCATCTATATGGATTCCCTTCAACAGGCTCTAATTCTGTTCCTATAAAACAGTTAAAGAAATAAAATATATAGTTTAAAATGAGATCTTTCATTGATTTCTAAACACAAAAGCTATACTTCACAAACACTGGCATTTAGAGCTAAATATACCCCCAACTCTCAGAATAAAATCTACTAAAATACCTCCATTAACATTAGGGTCGTGATAGAGCTTCCAGCCTTCAAGTGTTGCAGCTCTCCAAGCCTGCCCACAACGTTTACAGAGCCGTTGTGCCTTCGGAAACAAGAAAGAGCAGTTAGTCATATGACGAGTGCACTGGTGGAAACTTATAGGAAAGTTAAAGCAATGTATGACGGAGGCAGATAACTTATGACACGTTACAAAGAATGATGGAGATGACTAGTAATGACATTTCATTTTATCACCATATGCATGTCTTACTGTGATCTCTCTTTCTTTTCCTAATAATCCCTTTGCAGTGATTTTGGGCTCAACAACAGGTTCCCATAGACCCCACAGGCATTTAATTCTGCCAGAGACAAATGGGGCTGAAGAGGTTGATGACCCTTAATTTATGTAAAAGTATTACAAAAACATTGTTAGTTAGTAGAATGACAGGGTGCCACTGCTCATTCACTCTATTCACAGTATTTCTTTATGTTAAATATGGCCAGTCAAATGAGCTTACTGTGTTAGTAAGACAGAAAGATGTCTACTGTTCCATCATCTCTTCAGGAACCATCTCTTCCCCAGTGAGTTCACAGGGTCTGAGCAGGCCTAATGCCATCTCTGAACCCTAGGGTAACGCATGTGATCTAACAAGAATCACCCCCAGGACTCTTGCTGAAGAGACTGAGAAAGAGATATAATCCTTTTGCTGGGATTGCTACCTGGCAGGAAGATGTAAACTGCCGGTGGCCTTTACAGACACAAGGAATGGCTTCTTGAGAATGAAGCCAGAAAAGAAGGCAGAACCAAGCGTCTGGGAGAGAAGCAGCAGCATAATGACATCTTCTGAGTCCCTGGATCCCTGCTTAAAGCTAGATTTAACCCTTTATCCCTCCCTGTTCCATGAGCCAATCAATTCCCTTCTTGTAAGTGACCTGAGTTCGGTTTCTTGAACCTAGAAAACCTAATACATACAATCAGGTACAGACTATCTCAAACACCATTCTGGACTGATGGCTTTAAAAAATTATGAAATAAATTATGAAAGCTATGTAGAAACATGGAAAATATTTTGATATGTATATAAAAAGAGGACAAAAACTGAATGTAGAATCTTGAAAACATTCTAAGTGAAACAAGCCAAACACATAAGGACAAATATTGTATGATTCCACTTACATGAAATATCTAGATGAGGCAAATTCATAGAAAGTGGACTAGAGGTTACCAAGAGCTGGGGGAAGAGGGAACTGGGGAGTTATTGCATAGTGAGGACAGACTATCTATTTGGGGTGATGAAAAGTTCTGGATATAGAGGCGATGGTCTCACAATGTTGTGAATGTTATTAATGCCACTGAAATATACACCTAAAAATAGTTAAAATGACCACTTTTGTTATATACATTTTGCTTATACACATAAGAAAAAGTTAATAATATACCAAAATCATTTAAGTGAATATATATAGTGGTACCTCCGTACTCATTGTTAATTTGTTCTGGAACTCATGACAAGTGCGGAAATTGACGAGTACCAAACAATGAAGCATTTTCTCTTCCTGGGCCGCATCGTGACTCACACAAGTTCTAGCAAGTGTGCCAAGTCCCGAGCAAGTGCCAAGAGCTGAAACATTTTTTCTTATCAACATACGAGTGAGTACAGGGTTTGACCAGTTGTGTTGCTGACAAGTACTGAGATATGACTATACTTTGAATGGGTGAATTGTATGGTATGTGAATTATATCTCAATAAAGGTGTTAAAAGAAAAACAAACCCTGAATGTATACTATGATTACAATTATGTTAAAAAGAGTTATAAAACAAAAAGAGCTTTAATACAAAAACCTACTATCTGTGGTAATGTAAAGGTAGTAGGACCTAGAAGTTCTTGGTTTTTGTGCCTTCAGGAATGAGATAATTTTTTGTTTTCTGTTTTAAAAAAACAGAACCTCATTTGCCACTGCAATTGAGGCAAATGCAATTGAGGCAAACTGAGGCAAATCCTAGTGTCCTGCACATCACCTGGTAGAGTGGTTGGGACTTAAATATTTTCTGAGTAAATGAATATATATCAACTTCTTTTCTTAATTAAAAAACAAGAATGAGGCTTAGTAACCCAAGACTTACTACTGTAAGAAATTACTTAATATATGCAAATGGTTTTCAAAACAGAAAACACTTTGAATTAATTCTAAATGAACTGTCACCAAGAGTACTGCACAAGAGGTACAACGTAACACCCAAAGCTTGAAGGTCCTATGCATCAAACTGCCTCGTCACAAAAGCCAACAAAACCACCCAGCAAGCTGTCTGATTAGATACTACACATTCCGCCGGCATACCTCACCTTACTGTGCTTCACAGATGTGTTTTAACAAATTAAAAGCAAGATCCTCTACCAGCAAAAGATTACCTCTCGCTTTATTGCAGTTTTCTGGAAGTGAACCCGAATCTCTGAGAGGTATGCCTGTATATATAAGAGCTTAACTATCACAAAGGAGAGTACATCTTAAAGAGGTGAGGTTAAAAGGAAGAAGTCTGAGGGCCATGGTGGTCTTCAAATGCATAGTGTCTTCTGAAACAGCAATCTGGGTCAGACTTAGTCTCAACTCTTAGAAACCAGAACCAGAAATAAGGGAAATATACCTAGGGTACTCAGTGCACAGGGAGGCAAAGTGTGACTTCTTAAAATTTTTTTGTTAGGTTTGTGCAAACTAACGTGCACTGCTTTCTGAGGCAACGTGTTTCTTACCAGTGGAAATGTTCCAACGGCAATTAGATCTAGACACACTGTGAAAGATGTCACTGCACCGAGAAGGCATATGAGGCGGGTCACAAAGAGTTGATGACTTAAAACTGGACAAGCAGGGTGTACATGTTTACCTCTTCTGTCATTCCAGCACGGATTAGAGTGAAAAGATATTTGAGTAATCTAACTTCATCTTCTCTATCCAGGTCATCAAGGGGCATTTTCTGTCTTATGGGAGCATCAGGGTCCTATAAAAAAAATCATCAACTATAAGTCCTTTGTACCCATATACATTTAAATATCAGTAAAAGATGATAAACCTCTCCTGAGTATAGTGCTTAAATAAATTCATTTACAATTCAGTTAATTAATAATGGGAACGGAAGTGTCTCAAGCGTACCAAATAGCCACACAGCTGCTTGTGGCCCATTCAAAATAGACTCCTTTAGCTCACAAAGGTCAGGAAAGGTGGAAACACCAGTAGCCCAGCCCAGCCAGGGTAACTCTAGAAATGCTACTCATAATTCAAGATGACTCGATCTTCACCCTGATGTAATAGCAACTGTATGGCCAAGTTAATACTAAACAGAATTAGGCCTAGATGAAAAATGAGTACAGAGGAGAAACTGAAAGAATCTCAATCTGTTCTGTGAGTAGAAAGGGCTAGTTGGTAGTTTCTGAGACCTATGAGAAGAGAGCCCATTATGGGGTTGATGCTAGATAAAACATACCAACTCCCAATGAAATTATTTAAAAAACAATGACTTTCAGTTGCCTGCTACTGAGTAGTTTCACTACAATGTATTTCAAGCTCTTCTTCCAGTAGTTTCCAAAAAATTTTCATCGAAAACCACTTTTGTTACCAAATGAAATTCTAGCAATTTTTTCAGTTGTTACTTGTTTCCCCCTCTGTTCACCACAAACATTTAAATTACATGCTGCCACCTGTCACAAAGCTCTATGCCTTTATTTCTACAATTAGACTCCTGTTCTTAGCAAATCCATTGTTACTGATACCCTAGAACGTCCCTTCCAACATTTTAAGAGTCAAATCTTGCTGTAAGACCAAAATTAACTTGTTTTTAATGCTGGCAAAACAGGAGAACTTTCTATAACTTCTTTTAAAATTTGTAATTTATGTCATGGATATGTTCAAATACACTGAATCAAATTCAAATACAACTTAGTAGTCTTACAGTTAAATAGTATGAGCAAATCTTCAGAAAACAAAAAAAGCCTTTTAAAAAGATCGTGTAATTTGGAAAACAGCTGTCTTTATTTTTCTTCTTTTTTTTGAAGACAACTTTCATTTCAAAGAGAACACGTACCAATTCAGTGACAAGAGTACGGACACTTCCTATATAAGACAGCTGCCGCTGTTTCAAGGTATGCAGAGTATTTTCCCTGAAAGAAAAGGTACAATTTATTTTTAAAGGAGCAATTTTAATAGGTTTATTTCAAAAACTAATTATGTCATCCCTAGCTGGTGTGGCTCAGTGGATTGAGTGCCAGCCTGCAAACCAAAGGGTGGCTGGTTCAATTCCCAGTCAGGGCACATGCTGGGGTTGTAGGCCAGGTCCCCAGATGGGGGTGTGCAAGAGGGAACCACACATTGATGCTTCTCTTCCTCTCTTTCTCCCTGACATCTCCTCTCTGAAAATAAATAAAATCCTTAAAAACAATTACATCAAAGTAAAAGGTATAAACTCAGGAAAAAACATACAGAAATGCTAAGTATAGCATTTAACACAAAGAGAATTTCACATTTTAGCACAGATGACTAATAATGAGCACATTTTCATGTCCTTATTGTATGCTTTGTGATCTATTTGAATCTATTTGAGCTTTTTATTGGGTTCTTTTTTTTTTCTGAGTTGTAGTTCTTTACGAACTATGGGTTATGTTTCTTCCAGCCTGCAGCTCACCATTCATTTTCTCAATGGTGTCTTTTAATGAGAAGCTTTTAATTCTGATAGTCACATAAACTTTTGTCCTGATTATTGCTTTCTGTGACCTAAGAAAGAAACACTTACCTATCCCATAGTGATAAAGATGCCCTCCTATATTTTCCTATGAAAGCTTCATGGTTTAGCTTTTACATTTAGGACTAGAATCCATCTTGAAAAATTGTTGGGTATGATGCAAAAGAGGTGTCAAGATCCATCTTTTTTTTCACATTCCTTTCCTTATTTGATTGCTTTGAATGCTTCGTTGAAAACCAAATGGCCATATAAGTGTGGGTCTGTTTGGGGGTTCTCTATTTTGTATTCATAAAAACTTGCAAAAATCTTAACGAGGCATTTTAACTAAAATTTTTTTCTGAAAATGAAAATTCATTTTTTTGCTCAAAAAACTACAACTATTGAAGAGTTAATTTTTAAAAAGATTTTATTTATTTATTTTTAGAGAGAGGAGAAGGGAGGGAGAAAGAGAGGGAGAGAAACATCAATATGTGGTTGCCTCTCGAGCGCCCCTTACTAGGGGCCTGGCCCGCAATCCAGGCTTGCGCCCTGACTGGGAATTGAACTGGCGACCTTTCAGTCTGCAGGACGATTCCCAACCACTAAGCCACACCAGTCAGGGCTGAAGATTTAATTTTTTATTTCATTTTGAAATTTTAATTTTTAATAAACATTTAGTAACACTAAGTTCCTAGTTAAGCAGAGAAAAAATATAACTAACTGACTTGCAGACTTTGTACACATAATATACTGAATTCAAAGGTGATCTGAACTTTTTCTTCAAGTCTTGAAATAAATTTGTCCCTTTAACCTAAGGTGCTTTCTGGTTTCAAAGGCCTACAATAATTTAAAAGTATTAAAGGGTATGGGGAAAAGAAAATTGAAAAAAAATGTAGCTAGACACATGGCACAAGTGTCTTCTTGATCGAATCATGATTAAGAAAATATAGCAGATGATTATTTGAAAACACGAGTCTAACCATGTCACATTCTTTTATTCTCAAGGTTTCCCATCACTTTTAGAACAAAGTTCCAAACACTTACCTTGCCTGCCTGTAAAAGTCCTCTGTGAGCTGGCTCTCTTCAATATTACTTCCTACCATTATTTTCTTTGCTGTGTTCATAGCGGCCTCCTTGTAAACAAATACTTTACCTTTTCAGGGTCCTTGCAGTTTGTTTTTAACCAAAACACTTATCCCTTTTATTTCTGCATAGCTTTCCTCCTCTATTTTTTAAAAGCCTCTTATTCTTTCTTTTTTAAACGATTTATTTATTTATTTTTAGAAAGGGGGGAACGGTAGAGAAAGAGAGGGAGAGAAACATCAGTGTGTGGTTGCTTCTCACACAACCCCCAACTGGGGACCTAGCCCACAACTCAGGGATGGTCCTACACTGGGAATCGAACCAGCGACCCTTTGGTTCACAGGTCAGCGTTCAGTCCACAGAGCTATACCAGCCAGGGTAAAAGCCTCTTATTTGTAACTCCTGTTACTTCCTTAGAGAGGACATCCCTGATCACCTCTTCTACTTAAAACTGTACTCGCTATCATCCTCTACCTCGCAATTCTGGTTGTTTTTGCTCAAAGCTGTCAATACCTAACAGGATACATATTTGTTTTTCCTCTCCTAAACAACTGTAAATTCCATAAAGGCAGAGTTTTTATTTGTTTTGCTCACAGACTGAGTAAGAAAAAGAAGTGAATAAGTATTTGCTGAAAGATGAATAAACAAAACAAACTTTAAGTTTTTGGAATAAAAGTTTAATGACTTACCAATA
>PVKM010006223.1:0-45003 GCA_004027735.1 Carollia perspicillata
GGGAGAGAGGACAATGACACTGACTGGCTTCTGGAGGTTTGCCTGGTACTCACCCTGTCCAACTGGCACCCTTTCAGCTGTTGTCCTGGGTCTGTGTATGTTTTAAGCCAGTGAGGAACTTTAAGTGGTGTCTCCTGAAAATTTGGCCATTTCTCCCACTGCCCCAATACCCACTGGTTGTTACAGCCAAAAGTTTTGGGGATTTATCTTTCTAGTGCTGGAACCCTGGGCTATGCAGTATGGTCTGGGGCTGGGATCACTCACTCCCAAGGTATACCTCCTGATTTTTATCCACGACACATGAATGTGGGACCACCCATTCCACCACCACCACCTCTCAGCTCCACACCACATCTCCACCTCTCTCCAACATCTCTACCTCTCTGCTCCTCCCAGCCATCTGGATGAATGTGGCTTCTTTAAATTTTTGGTTGTTGGACTTCCATACAGCTTGATTTTCTGCCAGTTCTTGGTGTTATTTGTTTTGAGGTCTAGTGGTAATTCTTTCTGTGGTTGTGCAAGGAGGCAAAGCATGTTTATCTATGCTTCCAGCTTGACCTAAAGTCCAATCCAATAACTATTTATAAGAGAAAATGCCGTGTGCCAGGCACTGTTTCTAGGTGTCACACAACAGGCAAATATCCTTATGGCCATGAGGCTTATAAACTAGAGCAGGGAGGTAGACCTGAAAACAAGAGAAAGGGGGGCAGGAAATATGTGTGTGTTCACATGCACCTGTGTGTTTTGAGATAAGGAAGGGTTCTAATGATGTGAGCAGTTTACATCTCACAGTAGGAGACAGTACAACCAGATGGTGTGCTAAGCACCTTGCACATTGGAACTCAGCTAGTCCTCACAACAATCCTAAGAGGTAGGGTGGTACCACAAGATGGCTTCAAAGGTGGTCCCAGTGGTCCCCACCTGCTGGCATTTATGCCCTATGTAATTCCTTCCCCTTCAGTGTGGGCTGCACCTGGTGGCTGGCTTCTAACAAAGAGAACATGACACAAATGAGAGAATATCACATACAAAATTAGGTAACAAAAAGATTAACCTCTGACTCTCTCCCTCTCTTTCTGTCTCACTCTGGAAGAAACAAGTTGCCATTGTGAGGAGTCCTATAGGCACATGTGACAAGGACCTGATGTCCAGCCAACAGCCAGCAAGGACCTGATGACACCAACAGCCTTGTGAGTGGGTTTGGAAGAAGACCCTCCTTCAGTGGAACTCTGAGAAGACTGCAGCCTCAGCCTGAACCTTGACGACATTCTCATGAGAAACCTGGGAGTCAAAGGAACCAATGAGCAATGCCCATATTCCTGACCCACAGAAACTGTGCCATTAGAAATATTTGTTATTTTAAGCCACAAAGTTTTGGGTAATTATTTACCAAAAAAGCAATATAATATCTCTGCAAGTACTATTATTACCTTTATTTTATATATGATAAAACTGAACCATAGAGAGGTAAATTAACTTGTCCCAGGAGTAAGTGTCAGAGCTGGGATTTGAACCCTGTCGTCTGGCTCCAAGAGCTCACATGATTAAACATCACAGGATGCTTCCATAAAGATTACATTTGATTACAGTTTCTGTTTGTACATTTGCTTCTCTCATCAGAATGTGCTCTCTGTTTCAGGTCTGTGTGCCTGGCTCCCGATCAGCACTCAGCTCAGAGGAAGTGCTCTGCAAAAGTTGACTGAGTGAAGAGTCAGGAGAGTACAAGTGAGCAAGGCAGGCTGTGCCAGTGACTGTGGCCTCACACCAGAGAAGTGAAGTAGTAGGGATGGGGAGAAATGCCCCCCAGGTCTCTATCAGCCCCAAGTCTCCTGTATGGAGATGGAACCCATTTTTTGCTGAGACATATACAATTCCAACAAAAGCATGTTAGATTTGGCCCAAGTTTAATATCCTTGATATGATCTCTAATCTTTTTCAGGTGCATCTCACATTCAGGAATCTTTATTTGGCTTCCAAACAGCAAGTTGTCTCTTGTACCAAAAAATATGTGACTTGTATCTGTTTATCTTAAGTAACCACTGAATGATATGTTTATAACTTCATGGGAATGTCCTACAAGCCTGTTAAACATCTGTTATTGTTGTGTGTACACTTTCTGAGATGGGTCTTTGGATTATTTTTTTAAAACAAACATCTAGGGAGAATTTTTTTCTAGTGCTAGGTAACTGTAAACCCATATCTCTCAAGCTTGAGACTTTTTGTGCAGGAGGGTAGGAAAGCCTGGAAGCAGACACAGAGCAGAGGCAGGGCCAGATGGAGGTGGAGCTGACCACAGGGCAGGGCTTCCAGAGCCAGACCGCTGGAAGTGTGGTGAGGCCAGAGGGATGCCCACTGCAGCAGATCAGTGTGATGAGGGCGCATTGTATGGACCAAGCCAAATTTGCCCTCTGCTACCTTGTGCTGTGCAACTTGGTCTCAAAGCCTCAGTTTACTGATCTACAGAATGGAAATCAAATTAAAACCTACACAATGCAAGAAGAGGTTTGCCTTCCGTACTTCTCTGAAAGTATCATCTTTTCAATAATTTTGGGGTAGCATGTTGACTTGGCACCTTTCTTTTATGCTGGTCCCCCCCACCACCTCTACCCCTTGGATCCTGTGCTCCAGGTGCAGGGATATGGCACCTTCACTGGAAGTAAGTCAGGAAGGTTTTTCTGGAAGCCTGCATGCAGTTCCTGGGCTTTATGAGAGGGTTGCAAGAAAGAAGAGACTTTGGCACTGCCTGCAGTACTGCGTTCATTCCTACTGTTTGCAATTCCAGAAGCACATGCATCCTTTTTTTCCTTAATTAATGGACCATTATTTTTTTAGCAGTTTGGGGTTTACAAAAAATTAAATGAAAAGTACCAAGTTCTCATATACCCCTTCAGAAAACCCAATTTCCCCTATTTTTAACATCTTACAGTAGTATGACACACTGGTTACAATTGATGAGCCAATATTGATACATTATTATTAATTAAATCCATGGTTTACATTAGGGTTCACTCTGTGTTGAATATTCTATGGGTTTTGATAAATATACAATGACGTGGCCACCATTATAGTATCATACAGAAAAATAGCTGCACTGACCTAAAAATTTCCTGTGCTCCATCTATTAATCCCTCCCTTCCTCTCCCCCACTCTCCCCCTAGCTCAGCCTCTGTAACCATTAATCTTTTTACAATATCCCTAGTTTTGCCTTTTCCAGAATGCTATGCAGTTGGAATCATATGGTATGTAGCCTTTCTTTCACTTAGGTATATTCATTTAAGATTCCTCCATGTCTTTTTGTGGCTTGAAATCTCATTTCTTTTTATTGCTGAGTAATATGCCATCGTAGGAATGTACTGCAGTTTGTTTATCTATTCATTTATTAGAGGTCACCCTGTTTGCTTCCATGTTTTGGCAATTATTAATAAAGTTACTGTAAACATTTGTGTGCAGGTTTTCTTTAATAGCGCAAGTTTTCAACTTACTTGGGTAAATATCAAGGAGCACAATTGCTGGGTAAGATGGTAAGAATATTTTTAGTTTGGTAAGAAATTGCCAAACTGTCTTCCAAAGTAGCTATATTATTTTGTACTTCTACCATTAATGAATAAAAATTCCTATTGTTCCACACCCTTACCAGCATTTGGTGTTGTCAGTGTTTTGGATTTGGGATTTTGTCAGTGTAGTAATGAAATGCCACCACACTCCTCCCAAATAGGTGTGTAGTGGTAGCTCATTGTTATTTGATTTTGCAGTTCCCTAATGACATATGATAATGAGCATGGTGTGCATTATTGAAAATCATTAAGCAAAGGGTAATGGGTGAAAATGGAATTTGCCTTCTTTGAAAGTTATGTTATGTAACCACAGCTATACTTAGTGTATAAATTTCACTGAGGATCACAGGGGATATAAGGTTTAGGTCTCTTTTCCAGGAAAGTTGGGCTTCTCTTCAGGAAAAACCTGCTCATTTTCATAATCAATCATATTTGCTTTGCTTACTTTTTTGCCTTGGCTACCAGGAAGCTCAAGGTGATCTGTGAATATGACACAGGACTTATGGTAGGTATTGCTGCACACCAACTTTGCCCCTTATTTTATCTTACAATAATACATCTCTTTTCCCTTTTCTCTAATTTCCTTATTTATTTGCAGCTGGGAAATGGTGCTGGGATTGAAATAATAAATAGGTACAGAGGGGTTTCTATTGAGTTGGGCCCCATGCTGCACTGGCTTAAGATACCAGCTCACCCTCTGAACCCCAACCCAAAAGACAGAAGGAGGCTGATGACTCAGCGTCCATCAAAGAAACTGTGGGAATTCCATGGGAAGACAGAAAGTGGTTGAGTCCCGTTCCAAGGAAAGAATAAGCTCTATTGGCAGAAGTCCCCAGGCCCCTGGTGAGTGATAAGAAATGAGAACTAATCACAAAATACATAAAATGAGAGGAAATACATATGTAAAAATTATCTTTGCCACAGCTTGCCGTAAACTGCTGAACACAATTTTGTACACCTGAGTGCCAAATAACAAAAAATACTTACCAAAAAAAAATGCTGTGTGCTAAACTATGAAGCACATTAAGACCATCAGTTCTTACTACTATGTGCTGATGTGATCCTTATTTGCAGACCTATAAACTAAACAAGACATGCATTTTTATTCTCATTTTGCTGATGAGAAAATTGAGACCCAGGATGTTTAAATGCATGAGGCCATTTAAATCTACTGCAGATTCAGGCTCAACTGCCTGTCTCAGGATCCAAGGGAGCAAAGGCTGGATAGGCCTGTTTCCCAGGAAAGGTCCAGAAGGAAGCTTCTGAAAGGCCACCTCATGATGTAGACAGGGAATCACCCTCTAGGATCAAAGGAGAGCTGCTCTAAGAATCTGCCACACTTATGATATAACTTTGAGGATTTCTCTGCGTTTTTATTGCTTGTATTGATTGTTGTTATGTGTTGAACGGTGAATTTCCCCAAAAAAAGGTATGTTGAAGTTCTAACCCCCAGTACCTCAGAATGTAACTTTATTTGGAAATAGGATGGTTACAGATGTAATTAGTTAAATTAGGATGAGATCATACCAGAGTAGGATGTGCCCTTCATCCACTATGCCTGGTGTCTTTATAAAAAGAGGAGAGAGACACAGGAAGCTGGCCATGTAAACAGACAGAGACACAGAAAGGATATCCATGTGAAAAGGAAGGCTGAAACTGGCATGCTGCCTCTACAAGTAAGGAATGGCAGAGATCCCCTGCCCTCAGCAGAAGCCAGGAGAAGGGCATGGAGCAGAGTCTCCCTCAGAGCTTGTGGAAGGAACCAACTGTGTCAGCATCTGGATTTCTGATTTCTAGTCTCCAAAACTGTAAGAGAACAAATTTCCGTCATTTTAATCCACCCAGGCTGTGGTACTTTGATATGGCAGCCTTAGGAACTGAATACAGTTGGCATAGGCTAAACAGCTATAACCAACACACCACGCCATATATGGCTCAAGCACAACTAAAGTTTATAGGAAAAGATTAGAACCAAACTCCATATTGGTGGGCAGTCCTACTGCATGCAGTCATTTGAGGATCCAGGCTGACAGAAGCTTTGCCATCTTTGACAAGAAATCTCCAAGGTCACCCTTGTCCTTGCCTTCCAGCCCATGGGAACAGAAAAAGATCATGAAAGGTGTTATGGGTCAGGCAGAATTGGCCATATCACTTCTGCTCACATCCCATAGAAGAGAAGAGAACTCAGTCACACGGCTCTACCCAGCTGTAGTGGTGGCGGGGGCACTGTGTGTGGATAGGAAATAGAGTACAGCTGGAGGACAGCCCAGTGGTCTGTCCAGAAGGATTAAAGCTCCTATTTGAAAAGAGACTGTAGCTTATACCCAGGAAGTCTAAAACCAGGGTTTTAGGGAAACAGTGTCCAACACTTCAGACATTCTTGAGGATAATGAAATTGAAAAGGTGGATCAAGTCAAAGCTCTGAAAGAGAATGGGAAATTAGAGCAAATCAAGAGTCATAGGAAGACAGGAAACATCTTATAGGGTTCAGCCATTAGGAAACCCATGGAATGTCACATGATTTCACCCACACATTCTAAGGAAATGTAGAGAACTCCTCACCACTGTCCCTTTGACTTTGTTGTGGGTCTGGTGACTTATTTTCTGTCTTTCCTAACAGTACTCTCCCACTCAAATTCCCCTGCAGCCATCATCAGTTGAGGGACTATCAGCCCAGTCAGGAAGAGTTCCCATGGGTCTCACTGCCACCAGGTAACCCCAGCCACAGGCCTCTGGTACAGAGAACTTGAAGGAGAATAAAACCAGCATGGCATGGCCAGAACTAAAATCCTGGGAGGGTCCTCAGAAAGTAGTCACCAGGGACCAAGACATTTACCATAGAAGACTCCGTTTATTAGCTGACTTACTTGTTTGTTTTCTTGAACCTTTGTTTTGGTGGTAAAGTGTCAAGAGTATGGGTTTGAGAGTCAGAGCTGGGTTCCAACCCTACATGAGCTAGCATAAGTAATGTATCCTGTCTGGGAAATATTGCTTCCTGTGCAAAACAAAGGTGGCAATAACTAATTTTCAGGGCCATTGTGTAGTCAATGAAATAGCATCTGGCTCAATAAATGTTAGTTATCTTCCTTTTTCACCTCTCCCATTATTTTGGAATCAATGCAATAGACCCACAAAGGTCTTCTTATAGCAAGGTGTACTCAAGGGAAGACAATAGAATCTCCAATGAGGTCAGGTCTGACACATTTCACACGTTCATATGATAGAAATGTACATAGTTTATTTCATGTTTTTACACACACCTGCATCTATAATGACCTCTCTACAGTTTTCCATTCACAGACATTCTCTGCATATTCCAAAGCCAAGTCACAGCCAGGTCTACTATGAAGCCTATTCAGGTTTTCAAGTAAGATTAATGTTCCCAACATGAATGTAAATGCCCCAGAGGCAGGATTTTGGTGTCTCTTGCTCAATGCTATATGCCTTGCCTTGGAAAAGTGCCTAGTACACAGTAGGTGCCTAATTAGTATTCACTAAATAAGTGATTAATTAATTAAACTTTGCCCTCTCTAACACTTATAGCCTTACTCATACGAACACCATCCATTCACTCATTCTCATATCTGTCAACAAATACGGTGCATTTATTGTGTAAGGCATTGTGGGAAGTGTAAAGTAGCCTTGGAGATGGATCTGCCCTCTAGGAGATCACAGTCAATGAGAGGACATCAGACACGCTGTGTATATATACTGAGCAGCAGTTGTTCAGAGGAGAGAAATTTTACCTTCAGCTGAAGTGGCAAGATGGAGAGAACATTACCAAATAGAAGGCCCTGATTTTAACACACTTCTTGTGACTTATTTTCATGCTTAATTCATCCAATTGCCCACAACTCACTGGAGGTAGTCACCCCTCTTTGGAGTCCTTCACCCTACTTTCTGTGCTTAGTATAGAAAAGTGAATTGAATAGATGATATTTCAGAATTAGGTCCTTGCTTGGGAGCAGTTGCTCTGGTAGAGCACATGTGAGTCACAGGAGGAAATGTGTCTGAGTATCTCTCCCTTTTAGAAGGTGAGTGAATCAGGGAGCAGTGCCAGCTCAACATAGATCCTCATTTTCCTGCTGAGTTAGTTGGAGGGTTTTTGCTCCAGTTCTGCTTCCAGAGCCAGGGGCGGAATCTGAAGTTCTGACATTTGATTCCTTCAAATATCATTTTCTAATTTGCAATAAAAATACAGACATTCTCACACTTAAGCTGGCTGGTAGTACATGCATGGTTGGATATGAACCCAGCTATGTGGTGTCTTGAGAGAACACACTTTTATCTACAACCACTTGCCTGTTACCTTCTTGTCAATGGAAAATCATTTTGCAAAATCTGACCATGCCCTTTTTAAACCACTCCTTGCCCAAATTCATCTGTGCTACTGGCCCCTCATGAAGACAGAGGTCATCTATTAAATTACATACCGTTATAAAATGAACAAGACTTCCCAACCTAAGAATGTCTATCAGTTTTCTTGTCTCCAAAAATGTTAACCTTCACAAACTCAACAAGGACTCTGTATGGAAAAGGCATAGACCAGGAACCAGGAAACCTGTGCCAGGTCTAGGCCCAACTCAAGTCCTACCTCTTCCAGAATATTATTCTGCCAACACTATCCCTCACCAGCCTATCCTTTCTTAGAATTATTATTTTGCTGATGATCTGTTTCAAATTATCTTTATAATGAGTTTAGCACATGCTTGATACACAGTTGGCCCCAGGAAATGTTCACTATTATAATTATTACTACACAGTCCACCCCTGAGTATACTCTATCATAACTTATGCTCTCAAAATGTCATGTGTAAACATCTCGTGTTATTGAAAAATCTTAATTTTGAGAACAAGAACTTAGATCTGTACCTCCTGGGTAGAATCTAAATGCTTAATCTTATTATTTTTTATTTTTGTTTTAAATTTTGAAACCACAAGAGTATGTGCATTCAAGTCATCTATAAGTATAAGAAGAAAATGTGAGGGATCCTTTGTACTGATTTAACATCAGTAGACATATTGCAGACGTGGCTAAAATTTTCAAGATTAGATACAAAAAGGAAATGCATTAAGCAGGATTTTTTAAAACATGAAAATGATCCAGCGTCAGGATAAAGAAATTATAGGTAAGGAAAACGTACACCAAGGACATCAAAAACAAACAAACAAATGCAGAGAACCACAATGGACCACGAGTGTAATACAAGTCCTTTAGGTAATCCCACTTAATCAGCACTGCTTTGTACTACCCCAATTCAAGAATGATGTGGGAAATATGGAAAAGATTTAGAACAAGTTTACAAATAGGTCCTATGAAGAAGGGTAAAATCCTCAAGTGAATCACTACTATTGACCCTGAATAAAAGAATAAAGGGTTATGTTGTGACAATTTTCATCTGTGAGCAGGTAGAGCAGAGAAGGAATGGTGAGCAGCTGTTCTCTCATTCCACTGAGACACAGAATGGAGGAGGAAATAGTCAACAAGGAGAATTTAGGTTAAATGTCAGGATTAATTTCCTGATCATGGGGTAAGTGCTAAACTGGTTGACCCACAGATGTTAAGGACTCTCCTTTGCTGACACTTTTTAAAAGGAAAATGAATGAAAATGACACGTCGGTCTTGCGCAACTTAGGTGAAGACTGCCTCAAAACAGAGAGATGCATCAGATGACCCTTGAAATCGTATGTAGGTGAGATGGGGACTGTTCAAGAAATAACTACTACACACTTAGAAAATTATACTTTGGCCCAGTATACACTTTTTTCTGTGGTGATGTGTGAGGGCAATAGTGGATCTAGCATCACCAAGATCCCATTCTTCTGTCTTACCCCAACCTGCTGTGTGGCACCAGAGAGTCCTCATAGCTTCTTTGATGAAGCCAGTAATTCTATCCTACCTTTGAAATGGGCTGCCAACAAGGACTGGTATAACTTAGGGTCAAATATACCTATGAAAAACCCTGTTTTTCTGTTATGTTTCTATAAACAGAAAACCCTAAAGACTCCACCAAAAGACTATTAGAAACAATAAACAAATACAATAAAGTTACAGGACACAAAATCAATGTACAAAAATTCATTGCATTCCTATATACTAACAATAAAATATTTTTTAAATGAATACAATTCTATTTGCAATTGCAACAAAAATAATAAAATACCTAGGAAAAAACTTAAAGAATGTGAAAGACCTATATACCAAAAACCACAAGACATTTTTGAAAGAAATTGAAGAAGGTACAAAGAAACAGGAAGATATTCCATATTCATGGATTGGAAGAATCAGTATAGTAAAAATGACCATATTACCTCAAGCAATATACACATTTAGTGCAATCCCCACCAAAATCCCAATGGCATTTTTCAAAGAATAGGACACTTAGGATAATGCTCTCCAGTTCCACCCATGCTGTTGCAAAGGGTAGGCACTCCTTTCTTTCTGCTGTGTAGTATTCCATCACATAAATGTACTATAGATTTTTGATCCATTCATTTACTGATGACCACTTAGGTTGCTTCCAGCACCTGGCTATTGTAAATTGTGCTGGTATGAACATTGGAATGCATAGCTTCTTTTGGATTGGTGTTTCAGGGTTCTTAAGGTGTTAAGTGAAATAAACCAGGCAGCGAAAGACAAATACCATATGATCTCACCTATAAGTGGAACCTAATCAACAAAACAAACATGCAAGTGAAATATAAACAGAGACATTGAAATTAAGAACAAATGACAGTAACCAGAGGGGAGGTGGGAGGGAATAATGGGGGAAAAGGAGGAAGAGTTTTTAGGAACATCTATAAAGAACACACAGATAAAAACCAAGAGGGAGTGGAATCAGGGGTGGGAGGTGGGGATGGCTGGAGTTGGGGGGATTGATGGGGGGAAATGGAGACATCTGTACTTGAACAACAATAAAAAATAGTTTAAAAAAAATAAATTAAATAAATATACACCAAAAAAAAAAAAGAATAGGACAAAAAGAAGTCATCAAATTTGCATGAAACCACATAAGACCCTAAAGGCCAAGGCAATTCTTAGAAAAAAAGAACAAAGCCAGAGGTATCACATTCCCTGACTTGAAATTATACTACAAAGCTAAAATAATCAAAACAGCATGGTACTGGCATAAAAACAGACACACAGACCAATGGCACAGAAGTGAGGGCCCAGAAATAAACCTACAGATATATGGCCAACTACTCTTCAACAAAGGAGCCCAGAACATCCAGCAGAGAAATGAGAGACTGTTCAATAAATTATGTCGGGAAAATTGGAAAAACACATGCAAAAAAATGAAAGTAGACCTCTACTTGACACCATACACAAAAATTAACTCAAAGTGAATTAATTATAAGACCTGAAACAATAAAAAACATAAAAGGGAATGTAAGTACTAAACTTATAAACCTTGGTCTCAGAGAGTCTTTTGTGAACTTGACCCTAAAGACAAGCGAATTAAAAGCAAAAATAAATGAATGAGACTACATCAAACCGAAAAGCTTCTGCACAGCAAAAGAAGCCACCAACAAAACAAAAAGGCAACCAACCTAATGGGAGAAGGTATTTTCAAAGAATACCTTTGATAAAGGACTAATATTCAAAATATGTAAAGAACTCATACTTCTCAACAACAGAAGGCAAACAATCCTTCCTGACTAGTGTGGATCAGATGGTTGGAACATCGTTCCACAAAGCCAAAGATTGCCTGTTTGATTCCCAGTAAGGACACGTGTCTGGGCTGCTAGTTCAGCCCCAAGTTGGGGCACATGTGAGAGACAAGGGATCGATCTCTCTCTCTCTCTCACATTGATGTTTCCTTCCCCCTCTTCCTGCCCCTCTCTTTTGCCATTCCTTCTACTCTCTCTAAAAAATATACTTAAAATAACAAACAAACAATCCAATAAAAAAATAGGTAGAGGACCTAAGCAGACACTTTTCCCATGAAGACATACAAATAGACAACAGATACATGAAAAGATGTTCAGCTTCACTATTTATAAGGGAAATACAAGTCAAAACCAAAATGAGATAACATCTCACACCTTACATCAATAAGACAAGAAATGACAAGTGTTTGAGAGGATGTAGGGATAAAGGAATCCTTATGCACTGTTGGTGGAAATGTAAACTGGTACAGCCACTGTGGAAAACAATATGGAAGTTCCTAAAAAAATTAAGAATAGATCTTGTATGACCCAGCAATCCCTTTTCTAGGTATCTATCAAAAAATTTAAAATATTTATTTGTAAAGGTATATGCACCCCCGTGTTCACTGCAGCACTATTCATGGTCACCAAGACATGGAAACAATATAAGTGTCCTTTGATAGAGGATTGGATAAAGAAGATGTGTTAAGTATATACAATGGAATGCTACTCAACCATAAGAAAGGATGGAATCGCCATTTGTGACAACATGGATAGATCTTGAGTGTATCATACTAAGTGAAATAATTTAAATGAAAAAAAGAGAACCATATGATTTCACGCATATATGTGATATAAAACAGAAAGCAAAAAACGAACAGACAAAACAAATGAAGTCATAGACAAAGACAATAATATGGTGTTTACCGGAGGTGAAGGGAGTCGAGGGAGGATGAGAGGATAAAGGGGGTTTGAATATAGGGTGATGAAAGGACATTAGACTTTGGATTGTGAACACACACTACGATATACAGATGATGTGCCATAGAATTGTGCACTTGAAACTTATATGATGTTATTAACCAATGTCACCCCGATAAATTTAATACAAATAAATGAGTAAATAATAAAGATCCTACCCTGTTTAGAAAACTGCTGATCTGATCACTTTTCAAAGAAAGTGATTTCTGGGTGGAACCTGGACACAAGTAACAAAGAGGAGAAGCATTAAAGACCTGATTTTCCAGTGAGTTGAAAACATCAGTTCTTCATGATTTTGTGCAGCTTTATTGGAGGTTGTGTGATTCCTTTTTGTTAGTATTATGATTATTTATAAAAATGCCCTCCTCAGGCCATTTCTAGTCTTAGATCACCAATCTGCGGAAGCAGAGCTGAAAAATACCCTTCCCTTCTCCTATCATCTTCCCTAAGAACACTATTCGTACTATTTGGTCTCCCAGGCTTGGTAGCAGAAAATCATGAAGGTGAAAGTGAATTCACCAAAGTTGGGCAAAAAGGGTCTTGGGAGGCCATCGGTGGCATCAACTGTCCTTTAAGGTGGAATAAGGACCATTGACATGGGCATGAATGAGAGGCTGGTGCTCACTGCAAGGAGACAGCTGGCAGGTGATGAGCAATTATTGCAACTTTTTGCACTTTTTTTTTTCAGAGTGATGTAGCTAAAGCGGGATTGTTTGCTATGTAAAGCAAAGGACTCAGAGATAAGAGAACAGAGTTCTAACCATGGATTTCCATGAACCATCCTGAAGCCATCTGGCAAGCCTTCTCCCAGCTTCAGTTTCTCCAACTATAAACAAGAGAGATTAGACTGGTGCAGTAAAGTCATGCCCCTCCAGCTGACTGGCAAGGGCTGTTAGGACCTTGCATCGAAAGGAATTGTGAGGCTTCATCTTGGCTCCCTGGGAAAGAGTGATGGGATCAGTTAACTATGCCTACAAATAGTTACAGAATGTGTGCCATGGATTTGCTATCCTTGAGGTGAATTAGTTCAGGACCTCCCAGGTTTGCATTCCATGATTGTGGGGTTCTGTGAAGCCATTATAGAGTTAATCAGAGCCTCTCCTCTTTAGGTCAACCTGAAGATACTTCTAGCTTTAACTGCCCACCTTATCTCCAAATTGCTTGCTCTGAAATGTCATCTTAGTCCTGTCCTGCTTGTCCAGCATGTCTCCACACGTACCTCACATAGTCATATCCTCCTCCTGTCACTTAACATGGTGTGAGATAAGCACCAAAGAAGTGAATAGGAGTCATAACATTTTTTCATAAAATCCTGACTGGCAAAGCCATATCACAAATTTCTCTTTATGACACATTAGCCGTAGCTAATGTGTCATAAAGAGAAATGATCCATTGAATCAGGAGTACTGGATTATATCCCAGGACTTTCCATCAGCCTGAAGCCTCACATGCATCCTGTTCTTCTGAAAGACCCAAGTCCTCACTCTTCCATCCCAGGTCAATGACATCCTCACCTGCAACCTTCTTCATTTGTCACTGCTCCAAGATTGGAACTGCCCCTTGAACTTTTTTCCTGGAACTAATTGCCCCTAAATCCTAAAATTTCAGAGCTGGGATGGAACTCAGCTCCTTCATTTAAATGCAGAAACCAAGGCCTCCAGCAGAATGAGACTTCTCTCAAGGACCTGAAAGTGGAACCAGGCTACCAGGCAACCAGGTGAGGCCAGAGGTATTGTCCCCCATAATGCTCCAGCTCCATCACTACTTACTCTCTTCTTAGAGAAGCATTGTTCTTCCTGCCTAGACTGGAGTCTCCCACAGGCAGAGGTATTGTGCAAATAACAGCAAGATAACATGGAAAGTATACAGATGGTGGTTTCCTCCCAGCACTGCCACCACCCAGATGGGCCCAACATACCTGCTGCCTGCTTTGCCAAGCCATCTCCAAACCTTTGTCCACAAGACAGAATCACACACTCCCCTCCTGTATCTTATTCATGCTTCCTTACTCGTGAATTTGCCTAGTCTATACTAGTTTATGGCATCTATCTCTCTACCAGTCTGCATCTCCTGGAGAGTTTCTTATTCATGTTTACTGTCCCACAGCCCCCAAAGCCAACTTGAGCAACATCTCATCTTCAAACCTCAGCTTCCTCATTCTGATTAAAAATAAACATGAAAACTAAACTAAACTAAAACAAAATCAGCAACTTATATCTAAGTGCTGGGCACTCTAACTGGTTTGATTGCTATATTACTATTTCCATTTTGCCAGGGGACTAATTGAGGTTAAGAGAGATTAAGGAACTTGCTTAAAGTCTTCCCAAAAATAAGAGTTGAAGCCGGGAGCTGACTCCCAGCACTTGGAGGCCAGAATTCCCTCTGTACCACTAAACTGGCTACCTCTACTAGAACCCTCCACTGTGCTTGCCTGGACAGATAGTTATGGGGAACATACACCAACCCACCTCCTCCCTGCCAGGCATAACCTGCTGGGACTGACTGCACCCTTGTCTAGGCTATCCTTGGTCCATCACAGCCCAAAATCAAGGGCTCCAGAGAGATGCTGGAGGAAAATGTTCAGGGGCTTGAACCTTCAATTTCTTCAGGACCACTTTCCACAATGCTGTCTCTGCACAAAGAAGGGGGGTCTTAAAGGGCATGATCATGCATGCTTTGGGATGACAGGGAGCACAGGGTCCCCAGAGAAGTAGAGGCTGGAAGTAAGAGATATTTGAAAAGGGTTTGGAGAAACTCAGGGCCATCTGGGCTGCAGTGAGAGGTCAAGGCTGGCAGAGCTTCATTTAGCCCACAAATCCTCATGCACCACAGACCCCTGTCCAGAACAACTTCTGGAAAAGCAATTCTATCATCCCTATCAGAGAGAAAAAAAGCAAGCAGGGATGACTGGCAGGTGCCCACTACATGCCAAGTACCAGCCTGGACTTCATGTACATTCTCAGTGTTGGATTATCCCAATGAGGTGCCTGCTGTTGGCCCCATTTCACAAATGAGACACTGGGGCTCAGAGGTAAAGTGATGTGCCCAAAAACTCCCTCAGAGCACAAGTGGTCCTAGAGTAACACACCTTGTTTACCTGTTTCCAAGGGTGGGGTTAGTTTGGGGTAAGGGTGGAGTAATAGTTGAGCAATCTGGTGTAACAGGAATATGCCCATCCTAACCAGGCACAAATGACCATCCTTTCTGGCTTCTCTCCTTCTCCCTACCCCACACCCTCTCCTCAGCATAACTTTGGCTAAAGACGCACAGACAAGTTTGAAGCTTGTCTTAGCAAAGGGTGCCTCTGAACAGAGCCTCTGATCCAGGGGCCTTGCAACAAGAGGAACAAGGGATCTGCAGCAGCAACCATGTTCAAGGAGGGGCAGCCATCGGCCAATCAGAACCTAGGAGGAGATGAACTTGGGATCAATACTCTGACCAGGAGCTGCTGGAGCTGTGGTGGGCAAACTGATGGGAGCCCAAGTGAAATTAATAAAATTGCATCCTAATAGTCTCCAAGGTCTCCTGGGCTTTTCCTCATGAAGGGCCCAAGCATCAGGATGTGCTTTGTTCATTTGTTTTGGCAAGTTTAGCTCTATATGTGTCTCACTTCACTCCTTCATCTGTTTTGCAAGCTTAATAAAGTCTTTGTAATGAGGCTCCCCTTCAGTGCGGCTATGCAGAAGACACTGAGAAATGGGACAAAATGACAGGGGCTTTTCCTTTCCTTTTTTAAAAAAAGAATTATTGTTTTTGCAACAGAGAGAAGAACTAATGAGCTCCTACTTCATTTATAAGCTAATTTCCCAATTTCTTTAGCACATCTCTCCGAGGGGCACCCATTTCTACTTGATTATTTCCAGGTTGAGTTTTTATATGGTCTTTCAGGAATTGGAGTTTGGGAAGTAACAACACAGCATTCCTGATAATGGGCAGAGCCTCCTTGACATTCACTCTGGATGACACTTCCACACTGCTCCTTCTGTGTGTCTAGCCCTATACTAGAAGCTGATGAAAGCCACAGAAGAAAGAGTTAGAGAAGGCAGAGCTGTAGGCTACACCACTGCCCTGCCAGGACGGGAGGTGGTAGGTGAGGTCTGTGTACCTGAAGGAACAGCACATGCTAGTATACAGTCAAAGCTGGCTTTAGGGTATAGTCGGTAATGGCAGCTGCAACTCAATGCAGGGAAAGGACTTTGGGACTAATGTTCCTCAGAGAAACCTTCCTGGGAGAGGGTTGTGACTTTCTTCTTGAAGGAAAGGGGAAACAAGTGGGAACTACTATTTGCTGAACATTGTGTTGGGCATATTACCTCATCCACCCACCCCATGAGGTGGGTGGGAATAATACATGTCTGTATTATTCCTATTTTTACAGAGGAGGAAGATACAGCTCAGAGAGGTTAAGCAACTTGCCCAAGTTCCCACAGCAAAGTCAGAACTTAAATCTACAACTGTCTGTCTCCCAAGTCCATGCTTTTCCACTCTTCTTCATGGTCCCTGGAAAGTGTAAGCCTTAAATTGGCAAGAGATTTAGGGAGAAGTTCACAGAGGAACCGGACCTATTCCTGCTCAAATAATCAATATGTCTATCCTTTCCTTCATACCATACTGCCTCCATTACCATAGCTTTATAGTAATTCTTGAAATTAAGTTTTGTGAGTCCTCTAACTTTGTTCTTCTTTTAAAAAATTGTTCAGCTAGTGCAGGTGCTTTGCTATTTCACATAAATTTTAGAATCATCTGGTTAATTTCTACCAAAAAAAAAAGCCTGCTGGTATTTTCATTGGGATTTTGTTGGCTCTTGCTTAATATCTACTTGAATTTATTTCTGCTCTCTGTTCAGACCATCAAAGCCTCCTTCCTGCCCCTCATTTCTAGGACAATCCTCCATTCAGTTCACTTATGGGTCCCTAATCAAACTAATAACAAAGACAAAAACTCTTTTAGCTTCTTCTCAAGCCCTGAACCATTGGCTCCAATGGGCAGCTGGTGAAATACACCTCTCAGTCTATTCTTGGTGATGCATGCCTCATTCCCTATTCCCCTCTCCCATTGCCTGACACTCCATTTTTCTTCCTTCACCTGGCATCCCCTCCTCCCGCAAATCTCCTTCGGCCACCCACCACCTCAGCTTAAAGTTAAAAGACCTTTAAATCTACATGAAGATTTACTTTTGCCCAAGAAAGTACAACTCTATTCATTTACTTCACTTCCCTCTCCTTCCTACCCCACCCACTGCACAGCAGCCCAGGTCCCTACCCCAACACACAAAACCACAAACACTCTCCCCTAGCCCTGGAGAAAGAGATGGCCAAATTCTTCCTGTTCCTGGCCTCCAAATTGCAGGCTTCTGCAGATGGAGAAATATAAGGTGTGAAGCCCCAGAAAGTTCATAAACTTTTATGCAGATTGGTTTTAGTCTGGTTTAAATTAGGCAACAAAATAGAATTTCCAGATGTTCTATTTGGAATTAACTTGGCTACAGAGAAAAGGCTACTAGGGAGAGGAATTGGTAAAAGGATTATTTTTACATTCCAGAAAGAGTCACACAAAGCATATGGACTTGATTAGAAGAGAAGAACCTGCTGGTTGGCACATTAAGAAGACTGTTCTCATTTATTCTGGTTGAGGACATGCAAAGGTGCAATGAAACATTCTCAAGCCACTGGGAAGATAAAGGACAAGTACAGTGTTTTGTTTGTTTTTTTGTTTTTTGTTTTTTTTTGTCCTAGACGTCAGCTAAAAGCAGGAAAGCTTTTGGCCAGACATAAGGAACTCTTTGAGTATTAGGCCAGTGTTTCTCTAATTTTCACATGTATATATATCCCCAGAGGATCTTGTTAAATGCAGATTCTGATCAGTAGACAATGCCAGTGCTGCCTGTCCACAGACTGCATGTTGTAGAACAAGGCATTAGGGGGCTGATGGAACTAGGAAAGAAGACTCAGTTACACCAAGTGTTTCTTAAGGACCTACCATGGGACAGATACATGTTCAAAGGCTGGAGGGGTGGAAAAACAAAGATGGAACATGTAAACATTTTGACATCATCATAATCTCCAGTGACAGCAAAGTATGGACAAGGAACTAAAGCAAAATTGGGTAAACAAGGTAATAAGAATAGGACTCAACATTCTTGGGGGACTTGAATGAGGGACTGGCTAATTCCATGAGAACTTGAGGATATAACGAACAACCCAGGTCATAGGAACAATAATGTGTCAGGAAAAAGAAGGAAGAGCATTCCTTGTGAAAGGAACAGTATGTGCAAAGCCCAGGAGGTACATAAAATCTACAACACTTTTAGGAAATAGTGAACTGTGGGTAGAGCGCATGGTGGATAAGACAAGGGTTTTAAAGGTATGTGGAGCCCAGACTGGAAAGTCCTGGGAACCTTGCTAAGGAGTTTGTTGTTAGAGAAAAAAATTACTAGGCACATTAAGTAAGAGCAAGAATGGCTTGGATCTATGTCAAGGGTAAATGCTGCAGAGAATGGACTGAAATGCCTTCCTCCTTGTCTGAGCTAAGGTTAAAGGGCCTTCTACCTGGGTGGCTTTGACATTAGCCAACAGGGAGGCAAGAAGTTAGATTTAGTACACCGTGTCTGTCTCCCTCATTCCTGCTGAGTTAAGGCCAATCGGCCTGACAAATTCATGAGTAGAATCAGGGCTGCAGAAACAGAACACAAAGGCAGGTGTCTGGGACTCAGAAAACAAATAGAGAAGGAAGAAAACAAGGAATCTGAGGGTCAGGAGTAAAGGGCTAGACACTTTTATGCATTCAACAAACTGGTGCAGTGCCCCTGAGCAGGTTCGTCAGTGTTCTCTGGGAAATAGTTCATGTAAAGGTGAGTACAGTGCAGCAAAATTAGTGCTTCAGTAAAGGTAATCCAGGTAAAAGGGTAAAGGTAATGCCTGTGCCAGTCTGGGTGGAAAGGAAGAGAATGGAGTCAGGAGAGAGGACTAACAGAGGTAATGCCCTGGCTGACATTTGAAGGGCAAGCAGGATTTCGATAAGCAAAGAAGAGGAAGAGCAATCTGGGCTTCCAGAAACAAGAAGGATGGGGACCTTCAGCCCCATTCAGCATGGAAGGACAATGGGGCTAGGTGTGAGTTGGAGTTTGGCCTGAAATAGATGAGTGCTGGGCAGAGGCTAGATCTACAAGGGTTTGGGGTTACAGTGTTAACACTGGAAAATACTAACTCAGTGTCCTAGCAAGCAGGAATTGGATATAATAACAGAGGTTCCAACAAAAGGGCCTAGAAGCTGCTTATGCCAGGGCCACATGGGTTAATTTCCACAACTCAAACCACACTAGGGTGCCAAATACCTTTTGGTGAATACTTTGAATGGACAGATGAAGTTAGGGCCTGGTCACAAGTTCATAGTGTCATTCTTCCTCTCAAAGCCACCTCAAGAAGAATTCCTGTCCCCACTTAAATTCCCATAGCATCCAAGGAGTATGAGCAGAGGCAGCTGGCTCCAGTGAGGAATTCACAGGTCTGTATTCCTGAGGATTCAGTCAGGCAGACATCACCACTGTCATCAGTTGAAGAGATTTTTAAAATTTCTGAAACTTAAACTTGGTTTAAGCATCAAAAGATGGATGGGTCACCCCAGTGAACTTGAATGGGCCAGGAAAAGAGTATAACTGGGAATAACCACAGCAAAGTGGAGACCAGAAGTGTCTGACATTAAAATCCCACAAGGAAGAGGTGGTGAGGACAGTACAGGCAGTGTCCATGGAAGGTATCAAAGATATTTAGACAGAGCCTAAGCGATTCCATGAGGTGAGGACTGTCAGGATTTGGGAACAAAGAGAAAACTGGCACTTCATAGTGCAGAGTGCTGCTGAGGCCCAGAATCCCAGATGTTCTGGAAGGACACCCAGGTTGGGCACTGGAGGAAAAAGCCTTATTCTTGCACGAGTGTAGAGAAGTTGTTTCAGTTAAGATGGCTCCTTGCCCCTATTGTGGTTAAAAAAAATTATTCTCATGCTTTTTTAACTGGTAAGGAAGGCTTTGTTCCTGACGATTGCAATAGGTGTTAGAACTATTGCAACAGGGGAAAGAGATTGAGCCCAACTCTGAATACAACAAAGTCAGCTGGGGATTCACAGCCAACAAGCAGAATGAGGAGGTCAGTCGGTAGAGAATTATTAGGAGGAGACATCAAGGGTAGGAGCTTCCTGCTAGGCCAATTTAATAATATTCTTGCTGAAGAGAGGCCACAGTGATCAGATATCAAGGGTGCAGAATGAGGAATTTCATTAGATATCAAGAGTGGGAGATTTTCTCCAAACTGACTTAGAACAATTCTTACTACAATTAGGCTTAGCTGGACAAAGACAGGGCCCAAGCACAAGTCCTGTCTTTGTTCAAAAGAGGGCTCTGAGGAGACTTAATAAAGTTTGGTCAACACAAGAGTCTTTGTCACTATATCTGAAGGAGGATTTACCCAACAGAACATGTGTCTGGCCCAGAGGTCCCTGGAGTAAGGAGTCCCTTGGAGTGAGACACTGGCTACCAGGAACATGAGGTATCCTCACTCTGAGTGGGGCCAACATTTCCAGTGTGCTCTGGATCATTTAATTGCTTAGAACATGCTAATTGAGTATCCTTTTCTATTCTAGGCACTGTGCTCCATTCTGCATGGGGTACCAGTGCCACCAGCAGTCCTGTCCTGCCTCAGAAGGGCCAGCTGGTTATTACATCCTTTTCTCAAACCTTCTACATGCTTCAGAGGAGCTCAGCTCCTCAGGGAAGCACCAGTAACCCATCCTCTCCCTTTAGTGTGCTCATGCTGCACATGACATGTCCAATCAGCATGAGGGGGAGGTCAAACATTAGTCAAATACAGGATCTGGTCACTGGTAGTCTATACAATAACACATCCAGAGAGTCTTGAGAATCATGTAATCCAACCCCTTCATTTGAAGATGAGGCAGTTGAGGATCAGGCTGAAGCAGTGGCTTGTTCAGCCAGTGGGAGACAAAAGCAGGCCAGATTAGGATGTGCTGTCAAACCTAGGCTTGTTGAAAACTCCCAGTTACTGAGCACCTACTCTATGCCAGGCCACTCCACTAAGCACTTTAAAACAACACAACAGCAGCATCTACCAATTGACCACTGACTCTACCCAGTACCTGACAGACATTATCACATTGGGTATTTACCTCCACCTTAGGAGAAAATGACAACTATCACTGTTTGAGGAAACCAAGGTTTAAGGGAGGCGAAGCCACATGGCCCAGTCACATGGCTGTGTTCACACCCAGGTCAGTTGAACACTAAACTCTCAGTCTCTTTCACAAATGTCATGACCCACAGCCCTCACAACAAGTCTATAAGTTAGTATTAGTATTCTCCTTTTTATCTATGACAACAGATGCTCACCTAGGCAAAAGAACTAGCCCAAGTTCACAGTACTAACATGAGAGAATGAAAATGCTCTTCCTCCTGCCTCTGTGTTGCCAGTGCTCTGAGTCCTCTGCCTCCCTGGGATCAGGAAGGAGGGAACATTCAGAAATGGATATTAGGTAAGGGGACAAAGTCTCTGCCATGTCTCTGTCATTGCCCACCATCTTGGTGATTCAAGGTACGAACAGGTCGGCACAGCACCACCTTCTGGAGGTTCCAAGGCTGTGACTCAGAAGGAATCTTCACTCAAGGCCAGAGGTGCACAATCTGAATTTGGCATCTGTATGTTGTTGACTGAGGCCATCATACTGTGCCTAAGCATGGAATATATGCCAGGGCCATTACAGGATACCAGAATGGGGTTGAGACTGGCAGAACAGAATGTCCTTTAGCACACTGTGGAATGCTAGATCACAGCATTGGGAATGCATAACCCAAGTGACATCCCTCTGCCGTACTGCTGCCTGCCTGAGTCACTGCCCAGAACATCTCTTCTTCCCCACTTCTTGCAAACAACATGAAAATTCCTGACTATTACAGTCAAGACTCCTTCCCACCAACATGCTAGTACATGTGTGCCCACATATATGCACACACACAGGTATGCACACATTTAATACTCTTGTGTACACTTGATTGTTAGTCCCAAGATATAGCTCAAGCTTTTCTGCCTCTGGGCTTTGGCTGTGCTCTTTCTTAGGCAGGAACTCTCATCCTTCTTCCTTTTCCCACGGACAGCCTCCTCATTCTTCAAGGCTCATCCTTAGTGCCTCACTTTCGGGGAGCACTGATATGTTCATTTGAAATGAATCTTTCTTCTCTCAGACCTTCCAGAGAACACTGCTCACACTTCATTTCTGAATTTACCGTGGGGTACTGGCACTCTCTTTCCTGGTGTAGAGGTTCATCTCTCCCAGTTTAGGAAGAGAAGATGGGGCAAAGTTCATCTTAGTCCCATCTCTCCAACTGCCCTGTGCCAAGCACAGTCCCTGGCAGATTGTAACAGCTTATTAATGTTTGTTGAATTTTAACCACAGTGTATTCAAAAAGTGTACTCTCTGCCTAGCCAGATGCATCCAGGATGGTAGCAGCTCAAGGAGTGATTCATTGCCAGGGGAGGCCAGAAGACTGTCTGCTGGCAGACCCCCACCCTTAACATGTGAGTTCTTAGCCACTTGCTAGTAAGACAGGGGTTACTCATAAAACACTGATGTGCTGGTAAATGTTTAACAACTCACTCTCCAAGGAAAAGAAAGTCCTTATTTGTAGCATTTTCTCATTTCTATGGTGTAAGTTGTCTCTTTAGCTAATTTCAAGATACCAAAAGATATTGCTGAACTGAGTTGGGAAGAAATGCTAACAACAGACTCTTATGACAGGTAGGAGGCAGTTCCTTCACACTACCCTGTACAGTCTGTGCCTGAGTATTTCTGATAATGATTCTGATATTGCCTCCTGGGGCTGTATTGTTCAGTGTTTCCTTCTCCCATTCTATTTATCTTATTCTAAGATCCTCCACTATCTTATTCTAAGTCACATTATCAATAGCTTTCAACAGACTCCTGTCTGCTCTTACACTTCCTTCTGTGGTTCCCCTCAATCCACCCAGCTAGGGTAATCTTCTTAATGTACAACCTGATCTTGTCACTCCTGGGTTTCAGAACATTTTGTGGTTCTGATTTTATTTTAGGATAAAGTCCAAACTCATCATCACTGCCCACAGGCCACTTGAGATTCAGCCCCTTCCTGCCTCTGTGTCTTCATCAGTACCCTCCTGGACCCAGCCACCCTAATCAGCTTTTAGGCTGCTGCTCCCTGAGCAAGCTTCTCTTTGACTTCAGGATCTTGCACATGCTTTTCCTCTGTCTGCAATGCTCTTCCTCCAACACTGTCTCCTTAGGTAACCCCTACTCATCTTTCGGGCCTCAGCTCAAAGATTTCTCCCTCAGATATACCTTCAGTGTCCACTCCATCACCACTATTGTTATCTACCACAGAATCCAGGTTTTTAATTTGCAGCACCGATCTTATTTATAATCATAAACTAATCTGTGTGGTCACTTGTTTAACATTAACTTCCCCCACTGGGCTGTAAGCTCACAGAGAACAGAGACTGTGCTAGTGTCACTTACCACTGGCTAGTCAGCATTTAGCACAGAGCTACACACATGATTAAAATTGAATTAATTAGTGAATGCTCTACAAGCCCAAGGAGAGTAATAAGATCTTCCAGGATGATCATTCCTGCATTGACCTTTCAGGAAAAAGAAGCAACCCCAGAGAAAAAAACTAGAACTAAGAAGGCAGGTATGAAATCAGCCAGAGAGGCCACATCTTTCTCTATAGAAGGGGTGTCAAACTCATTTTCACCAGGGGCCACATTAGCTTCTTGGTTGCCTTCAAAGGGCTGAAGTAATTTTAGGACTGTATAAATGTAACTACTTTTTAACTGTTAAGGAATTGAAATTACATTTGGCCCTTTGAAGGCAACTGAGAGGCTAATGTGGTCCCCCATGAAAATGAATTTGACAGCCCTGCTCCACATCTAGGGTGTTACTGTCTTGAACTTGGACTTTGAGAAACAAAGGAGTCTAAACCTGTCCTGGGTGGTGAGTTCTAAGGAGGTATGCACCCGTGAAGATGGTTATACCTATAATCCAGGTTCCCTAGAATCCCTGGTTTATTCCTAAGGCTTGGAAAGAAGGGATGGATTTCAGTTGACTAAGTGGAAATCAGAGAGCCTTGAACACTGAACCTTCTAGTTCAGGAAAGGAAGGTATTTTTCTAAGTTTGGACCAGAGAGTTTTTTTAAAAGAGCAGTAGAGCCCACCTCCTCACTGAAGCCTTCTGACATCCAGCCCACTTAAAGTCTATACCACATAATTCTGCAATGCATATCATTCTGGGTCATTCTCCAGTTCAATCACATCCAGCATAGGATGGGTGGAAGAAAAATAAGTAATCCTATTAATATATTGAAATAAGAATATTCTATTTTGCTTATTATCTTTCTGAAGAGTAACACAAACTTTATAAATATCTAATTCAGGATTCAGCATCATCGCCTCCACTGGGTTATTAAGTCAGACCCTCATGAGTCACAAGATATGTGGGAATTCAGAGAGGACAGTGCCTGGTCCACAATATGGTGGGAATGATGGTGGCTCCTAGTTATCAGATTGTTTTGGTATCTTTTGACGTGTACAGTTTATGTGAGATTTATGGATTATATCATCTTAAGTAGTAGAATGTTTGCAATGCTTTGTAATGAGATGTGGAGTGAACAACCTATCATAAGAGGACTGTAGGTTATCTCATGGCAAAGTATTTTTTAAAAGGCAATTGATTTTAAGGCCAGCTGTATGGTTTTCTTCTATAAAAATATATGATCTTCTTATAATTGGTAGGTACAAAATAGACAGGGGGAGATTAAAAATAGTAGAAGAAATGGAAAAGCCAAAGAACTTGTATGTATAACCCATGGACGTGAACTAACACAGTGGGGGTGGGGAGAATGCTAGAGGGAGGGGCTGCAGGGTGTAGGGGGATAAAAGGGAGAAAAAATGGACAACTGTAATAGCATAATCTATAAAATATACTTAAAAATATGATCTAAAATTTCTGGACTATTTGTTATGAAGCTATCATAGTATAACAGCTAAAAATTCTTCATTTTTTAAAATTTATCCTTTTTAGGTAAAAATAACATTGTAACAATGAGTGGTAAATAACTGTTTTGTTGAAGTAATGTGCACTCTAGTAAAAGTACTTTGAGCCCAGATGTTTGGAAATGTTTCCATCATTGTGTGATTTTGCCCTCCAAGATAATATATGTAATATCTTTCTATTAGAAAAAGTGCTAATATTTGCATAATTTAAAAACTTAGAAACAGTTTCTAACCTATTTAATTTTTTTCCAAAAGAGGAGCTTCAGTGGATCTTGAACCCATTTGTTAAAAATACAACTTTTGATTAGTTTATAAGAATTGACATTAAGGAAGATGGAAACTGACTAACTGACTGGATGAATTTCAATAAAAACCTTTGCATAATTCTTGGATGGGTTTTTTTTAATGAGCATCTTGATTTAGTAAGCACAGCCAGCATTGCATTTCTTCCATTCTATGTCTTTGTAAATATTCTTTTTATAGCTTTGACAACCATTAAAACTAATATTTAAAAAAAAACTGAGCTCTAGCTGGTGTGGCTAGTTGGTTTCACGTCATCCTGCAAACCAAAAGGTTGCCAGCTCAATTCCCAGTTGTGCACAATGCCTGGGATGCCAGTTCAGTCTCTGGTAGGGGCACCTTCAGAAGGCAATTGAGCTCTGACTGATCTAGCTTGGTGGATTGAGCCCCGGCCTGGAAACCAAAGGGTTGCCAGTTCCATTCCTGGTCAGGGCACATGCCTGGGTTGCAGGCCAGGTCCCCAGTTGAGGCATGTGATAGACAACCACACATTGATGTTTCTGTCCCTCTTTCTCCCTCCCTTCCCCTCTGTCTAAAAATAATTAAATAAAATCTTTTTTTTTTAAGGAGACAATTGATCAATGTTTCCTCTCACATCAATGTTTCTCTCTCTCTTTCTCTTCTCTCATAAATAAATAAATGTTTTAAAATATTTTAAAATATATAGTATGGCATTTTAAAAAACTGAACTTAGAACCAGAACTTTGAATCCAACGATCTATTACAAAAAGTTAAATTAACATTAAAACATTTAAATACATTGTTTTGATGAAACTAAAAATAACTTTGAGTGAGGGCAAAATAACTTCTTTCAATTAACAAGTAAAGTTAAAATTTAATTTTTTAAAAACTAAGAAGTATCCCTTAATGCATCTTTATCACATAAACTTTAGTTTCTGTAGTATTTAATTTCCTTTGTATTTCATTTCTTTTTAAATTTAGTTTTTTTTTGTCCTACTGATAAATAAAATATTTGAATATTTAAACATTTCTTTTTAAAATAGTTTCTTTCATCCTGCTGATAAATAAAATATTTAAATATTTCAAAGTACAACTTTATTTTGAGCTCACTTTCATTAGTCTGTAATTTCTGTGTGTTTTATCCTGAATATAACACTAGTACAAAAAGAGATGCATATGGCTTATAAGCGAGGGATCATAATGACAGAAATGACAGGTTGCATGATCACAGGCTAGGAAGAGGCCATCCTCCCCTTGCAGTTCCACTGGCCTGGGAGTCAGAAGGCTTGTGCTCAAGTTAGAGCTGTGCCACTGATTTGTTTAGTGGCCTTGGGAAGGATATTACTAGATCTTTCCTCTTAGCTACAAACTTAAGTTTCCCAAACTCCAGGCATTGATGTTCCAACAGGATTTTTTTTAGATTAAACAGTCAAGTTTTATTATCCAGTGTAACAATTCTACAAAGACTTAGTATTATTATAATAATCATTACTACCTCTCTTAAAGTCTTTCAGGGTTTTGGGTACACGGTATCTTAAAGCATCAAGCACGTATAAAGAACTTTCTACCCATCTTAAGTGCCGGTTACACCAATTTTCACCAAAAATAATTGTATTTATGTGTTTATTTCTTATTGCAGTTAAAGGGCCATTGCTGGTCAGCTGAGAAGAGGATGCTTGGCTCTCTACTGGAAGTGTTAATCAAAATAATGTAAAGTAAAAATGGCAGTCGTATCAATCTGCATGGCATTGCCACCAAGTAAAGCCATTTTCTCACAATCCCTATCCTGTAAGTAACCTTACACTTCTTCCTTAAATAACTCACTTATTTTTACAAGACTTCCCCTAAACAACAATTGCCTGAAATCACCAGGCAATTAATGAAATCATTATTTTTGTCAACTACATATTAAAATAAATATGTAACTATGAAAATATAAAATAGTCATGTTCTTTTTTTTAAGATTTTATTTATCTATTTTTAGATGGAGGGAAAGGGAGGGAGAAAGAGAGGGAGAAAAAACATCAATGTGTGATTGCCCCTCACCAGTCCCCTACTGGGTACCTGGCCCACAACCCAGACATGTGCCCTGACTGAGAATTGAACAGGAGACCTTTTAGTTCTCAGGCTGGTGCTCAATCCACTGAGCCACACCAGATAAGGCAAAATATTCATGTTCTTGCTAGCAGGCAAATATGCACAATTCTTTGGGAAACATGAGGACAAATGGTATTTCCAAGTTCCATTCAGTTCTGAGCCCTGGGAGTCCATAAGTCTGTAAATGGGGTGATCCTTCATATGTTCGTGGAGCTCACCAGTTTAGGACTGAGATTCTCACCTTATTTCTTCAACTCAGAAAACACTTCCTACTTTCCATCTGGAGTGTGAACACAGACAAAGTTTTGGAGATAAAAGTAGGATCATTTTTATTTGAGTATTATAAGTTCTGTTAGTGTCCACCATTCCAAACCACAGCAATAGGATACTCTATTCATGAATGTCTGACAGTTTTTTCTCAAATTGTAAGTTTTTAGCTCAATGCCTCCTTTGCACGTGCAAGCACCAAGTAACAGTCAGAGCTGTATTGCCAAGACTGTGAAATTTATGTGTAAAGTGATGAAGGACTGAGTTCTGTGTTAGAATCACAGAACTGGTTCCTGGGTCTCCCCTACTAGTAAATTTTTAGCAGTGTCATTGTGGGCAAGTTACCTAGAGCACCTCAGGAATAAATGGAGATATGTCTGGTTCCATCCTATACATGAAGGATGGAGACAACTATGACAAGTCTTGCACATGCACACATTGCCACTATTATTCATACAACAAACACTGTAGGTACTCACTCTGCTTCAGGCCCCACGATGAGCATGGGTGGGGGAGTGGTGGGGACAGGTACAGCAGTAACGAAAACAAAGAGCTCTGCCCTTGTGGAACTTACATTCTACTTAGAGAAGACAGACAAGAAGATAACATATTAGCAAACACTGAGGGATATGGGTAGGCAGAGAAAAATAAAGCAAGTTCAGAGAAATAGGGACTTTCTAAGAGTTAAAGACTCATTATTTCCAGAGCTACAATTACCTCTACAGTCCATAGCCTTCCTATCAGCTCCCCTTTCTTGTCCCTTCAGTGTCACCCCAGTTTCTAACTCCCTCTACATGTCAGGTCCCATTACTCACATCACAACTAGTAGTGTGAACCACCCACCTGACTCTGGACCCAGACAGTGTTGTATTTCCCATCTGGTGCTTGTCAGACTAGCTTTTAGCCTGGTCCTGGATTAAGAAAAGACAGACCTGGAACCTTAAACCCATCCAAAACTAAGACAGAAGTCCAAGTAGCCTACTAGTAAGACCTTGGGTAAGTCATTCAACTTCCCTAGAAATTCAGATCTCCTTTTCTAAGAAATATGGAAGTGACACTAGGTTAGCCCTTTTACTACCAAAATTCCTCAAGTGTAATTATATCAAAAACAAATAATAATGCAAAAATATTGAGAGAAGTGGATTGTACCCAAAACTATAATGATGCCCTTATGGTCATATAATCACATTAACCCTGCAATGGAGACTGAAATGAAATTGAGGTGGCCCCCAAAACTGTTGCTAATCTACATTGTCTTGGGAAAATACTATATATGGCATCTAATGCTAATAGCACTTAATTCCCGTTATCTGCCAGGCACTGTGCTAGATACTCATTTAATTGTCCACAAAGTCCTATGAGAGCTAGCATAGGCCTTCATAGCAATTTACACAAAATTAAGTGCCTAGTGGCTTCTGCCAGGCTCCTGCTTTTCTTGCTCCTCCCCACCTTATGTCTGTCCAGAAAAAGGCAGAGTTTCCAGGCCAGAGGTCACACATGGAGGTCTGCATTTAGCCCACAGACAGGTTTTATTCAGCCCTCTGTGGAGAGCTAACTTGCACCATATTTTTTAAAAATATTAAACAATTACAAAGTAATTTCACACTTTTCTTTAAAGTGTGGCTTATTTGGAAAAATCGGAGACTTCAGCCCACATTTATACCTCACAATGATTGGAGTTGAGCCAAATCACCCCTGGGAAACAAGCCATGGGCCCACCAGTTTTCCTCAGACCCCACCACTCTCTATTGCCTTCTGATTGGGTACTTTCCACTGAAAATATTTACCTGGGTCCTGGCTGGACAGCTAAGTTGGTTAGAGCATCACTTCAATATGCCAAGGTTGTAGGTTCTATCCTGGTCAAGGCACATGTAAGAATCAACCAATGAATGCATAAATAAGTAGAACAATAAATCAATCTTTATTTCTCCCCCTCTTTCTCTCTAAAGTCAATTTAAAAGTAGACTAAAATAAAATTAAATACTTACCTGGCCTTGTTCTAGACCTCTGATGCCTATGCTAGGCCTTTATCACAGTGCTAGAGAATGTCAGGTTCTAATGAGCAATGGAACACTGATACATATTTGGCCACATGGGATATAAAGAATGCACATTAGATGTATGTGGAAGTCAGAAATGAAAATAATAACAGCTACCTTTGTACCTACTCCATCTCAAGCTCTGTGCAAAGTGCTTTTAACCACTGTTAACCTTCATTTTCAAAAAATGACACAGAAATTCAAGAGAGGTTAAGTGACTTGTCCAAAGTCACACCTATGGTATTTCAAGCCCAGACCAGCCCTGCTCTTTCCTAAGCCAGAGTTCCTCTCATCCCCTACCTTACAATTGTGTAGTACCTTTAAAGACTTATCCAAGATGTGAACTCTCCCTTCATTGGACATTATTACTCTCCCTTCATCATTAACAATAACAATAATAATGTTAATTTATTAACATCAAGTTTTTGTTCTAAATTAAGTGATGTTTAAAGAGGTCAACAAAATATATATACTCTCCTAAGTTGGTGGCAAAGATGGCAGGGGGCTGGGCAGTGGGATAGAGACAGTGCTTGACACAGACAGAGTTAGCCTAGCAACTGTTGAGCCATGTCAAATTCGGGACTGCATGAGAGACCCACCAACAAATGTGTCTGTGTCTTTTGCAAGACTTCAGACATTCCAGGCCACCAAGCTGATCAAACCAATTTAACGGGGCTAGTGGTGAGGGTGAGCTCAAATTTGCTCAATGTTAGGCTGTGTCTCAGCATGCAACCTAGTGCGTTTCTCACTGACTGGTCAATACCACTGCAAGAAGGGAATGAAATAAAAATGTAAAATGAAAACTACACTGGTGGTGGTGGTGGTGGTTCATTGTCCTGCTATTTACTGGTCTGTTCTTGTAATAGATGATCCTCTAGAACCTGCTCTCCCAGTCCCCATCACTATGGGAAAGCCATCATTTGATTTGATTGTGTTACTGAAAGTCATTTTGTGCCAGGTGTGTGCATCAGATTAATGAAATGTGACCTTGCCCTAGGAGAAATTCACAGGCCACTGGGGACCAACAGACATGGAAACAGAGTGTTCTGGGTGCCCCTCAAATCTCTAATGAGGAAATTGGTTTACTCAGCCACTAGCTCTGTAACGTGGGCAGCTTAAGAACCACTCTGGGACTCACATTTCTTCTCTACAAAATGGTGACAACATGATACCCATCTCACAAAGTCATTGTGAGAATGACCTCACTAGGCACCAAAGAATTTTAGTTCTTATCTTCCCAAGCAAATATAAAGTTTTTGAAGGCAGATACTCACTTTGTTCCTGACTCCACCCCACCCCAAAGAAGCCTAGCACCTTGGTAGACCACCAATGAGCTATCACAAAACACTAATACATTGAGATATAAGGAAGGATGCTCAGAACCAATACCTAAGCATCTTGAAGAAAAGACTCTAGAGTCTGCAGAACAAAGGAAGAAAGCCCTAAAAATCACTAAGAGGGGATTTAATACCCTTTTGCAAAAAAATATGCAGGAGGACAGATATGGATTTTAACTCAGTTACACACTTAATTTTTGAGTGCCTCATGAACAGTCAGTGTGGGAGTTATAAAAATATATCCTACTGTGACCCTGTCTCAAAGTATTTACATTGATGAGGAGGTCTCTGAGGAATAACCCTACATCAGCTAACTTATGCCTTGCTTATCATGTAGATGCCCAATATGGTTCTGACAACATTGTGACTAGACTCCTGGGGGCCCCAGAACAGATCATTCTCTATGTTCTCCAAAACCTCCCCACCATTCCATCCTTGCTCCATTATCACAAAAGGCTCCCTACTTTGAAGCCACCCTTGGGCCCTTCAAACCCCTCATGCTGTCTACCAGATACTTTGAGATCAAATTATATTCTGCCTATATTGTACACTGTTTCACTTGTTCAAGAGAATAGGAGCACAATGAAAATTAATGAACTAAAGTTCCTTGGGGGCAAGAGCCATGTGTTTTACTACATGCCAGGCCTATTTTCCACATTTATAAATTCTTATAGCTGAGTCATGTGACTGCCACTGACTACAAACATGTGGACAGCCTGGGAAAAGGAGAAAACAATGTCAGTGAGAGGGCATCTAAGGGCAAAAATAGTACTGGCCAAATGTCCCAAGGAGGACCCAAGTACCCACACACAATGGTTAAACAGAAAAAAACTAGCCCTCTGGCTCCTGGCACAGCTCAGAACCCCGGGCTGTGCCTGCCGTATCTGCTCAACAATTGCCCAGGAAAACAAGCGCAGAGCAAACATTCTGTTGGTGACCGAGACTGAAATTTGAAGCCGCTATGTGTGAAAAATCCCAAAGTGGGAAAATAATTCTTTGCCAAGTGATGCTTTTCAAACAATTCTTTTAAAAAGTTTAAAAGAGATGGGTCTGCAACCCATAGCCTTTCCCTTCTCTGGAACAGGGTGATAAGCGATTGAAGGATAGCATTAGTATTTTTCCTACATTAAGTGGCATTATTCCTTTTAATTAATTAGACAGACTAAATCGGCATCCTCTTCCTGGCTTGCATATTTGAAGAAATAACGTGAGACAGTCTAAATTTCCTGGAGCTCGGCACTAATTTAAACTGGTTAAGCGATAAAATTTGTAGCTCCAATACCAAATTCAGGCAATTTAAGGAATTGCATGTTAAGCCCCTTGGGTATCGATTTGGTCTCAGAAGATTTTTGTGCTCACACTCTGGTCTAGGTGGGGAAACAGCACAGGAGAAACAAGAGGCCACTGGCTTGTCAAGCCTGAACGTTCTTCCCACCCGGAAATTCTCTTCGGAGCTATAAGTAGCTGAAAACCAACCTACATTCTTAAATTCCAGTGAAAAAAATATCTCACCCTAATTGCGATGAATTTGATACTTCTGTGCTCTGTGCAATACGTGTGATATATAATCCACATCAGGATTTCTAATCCTAAATGTAATATGCATCCTGGAAAGAGAGTAATTCTTTGCTAATCTTTTTGAGTTTATTGCAGTTGCTGTCTGGAAGTACTCAATTCTAACAAATCCACTTCTGGTCTTAAAAAATCACTCATGTACATTGTCTGTATATCTCGTAATATTATCGATGGAGTCCAATTATTTATTTGATGAAGAATAAGAATTGTACTATCAGGCTCTTTCTCTGATTCTTTAACAATTGCAATAACAAAGCCATTATTCAGAAACACTAAACTCCCCTTTAAAGTGAGTTTTAGATTTTGTTCCTGTGCTTTCTGTGCATTGAACCGAAAGTTCATGAGTTTTATGACCCAACTGTGAGGGTGCAGATGGGAAGGTGGGGGAATTTTAAACCTGCTGGATTGTCATACACAGAAATAACTGTATAAAATTTTAATTATCTATCTTGAAGTAATAATAAATGTTTGATGAGCTAATAATGAGACATGCCGGGAAATGTTAATGAATGTGTGGAACATAAAGACTTTAAATAAAGGAAAAAGAGGACTTGCTCGGTAATCGGCTATCACCATTCCTATATTTGTGACACTGTTCTGTGCATCAACGGAGGACGCTTCATGGGTCATACTGTAGTCAGGATAATGTTTTGCTTGTTTATGGTGGAGACAAAGATCTTCACATATTTTTCTCCTGGCAAGACTCTTACCAAAATAACTCCTGAATTTCAGCTAGGATCTGGAGCTCTGTCCTGAAGTTTCGTTTTATATTTTTCTTATTGTCTCTGGTTTTGTCCCTGTTCTTTGTTGCTGCCATCGAGGGAAAACTTACACAAGGACAAGGACAATATCGGAAGCCCCAGGTCACTGACATCATCAGCAATCAGAATGCTGGAATTATCCCCAATTTAATTCAAAAAAATAGAAGTAATTTTCTCTTTCAGTGGTATTGTTTACTTGGAAAAACACCATATAATTAAAACCATTTTATGAGTTGTTGCAAGAACAGAAATGATGACTCAGGCCTTAAGATTTATTGTTGTGTGTGGGGGGGGGGGGTTGTGTGTTCTACTGAAGCGAGAAATAGAAAGTATTGGCCAGATGGGACATTTGCAAATAGTTTTTATTTTTCATTTTGCTTATCAAGGCCTTAACCCAGGACTCCATGAAGGTGTTTGAGAGCAAAGGCAGAACCAGAGGTAAGTGGAATGTTAAAGAGCCTTAGATGTGCCTGAGTATCAAGGACCTCAGCATCAAAACTGAACCTAGATTTGAGCAACATCATTGCCCTCCTATTTGGTAGGAAAAAAAAAAAAAAAAACAGTGAGGGAAGATGATCACTCAGAACTGGATCCAGACAGATTTTGCATTTGACTCTTGCTGAAATATTAAAACAAGAAAAGGGACTTTTCATCAAATAATATAGAAGTAACAAGTCCATGACTAAGTATCGTAGTAGTAAGAGGTAGCTTTCCATAAGTACTTACCATGTTCTAAGAGCATATTAAGCATACCACTTGTATTAGCTCCACCGATCCTCAAAACCCCAAGAGATAAATACTTCCATCCACATTGTGTAGATTAAATAACTCAAGTGTGAAGAAATTAAGAATTTTCCCCAAATCACAATGCCAGTAAGTGGAAGAGCCAGGCTTAAACTCTAGTTTCTCTTTAGTTGAAGCCTGTGGGTTCTCTTGCAGTAATTAACACAGCCCCTCAAGGCCCTTGCTGTGCACTGTTGGGGTGACACAGTCCAAGTGGCAACACTGTGCACACATCAGTGTCTACTGTGCCACCAGCTCTTCCAGACCCATGTGAACATGTGCTGCAGAGGTTAGGGACGGACAATCAGATGAACTGTCAGAGGCCTAGGAGGAGCTTAGGGACCACCTCAGAGAGCCCCCACTCTACAGACCAGAAAATGGAGACTTGTGGGGGGCAGTGCATTGAAAAGAAAAGATCTCTTTCCTCAAGGGCAGGTTTTCAGGACGGACTGGTTCATACACTTTCTAGCCAACTTCATAAAACCAGTATCCCCAAAACACATCATCAGAAGACTTCTGCTACTTAGAACATCCAAGTGGGGCTTGATGGGGTGCAGGGAGGAAGGACGAAAGTAAGGGAAATGAAGAGTGAACAAGAGAAGGAAAAAAAAGTAAGAAAGCTGTGCCTGAATTCAAACAAAACATATCCTGTTGGTATTGAATTCCTTTTTGTTTCCATGTGTCTCAGACTCAGCATTTCAGAGGGTACACCAGTGTTCTCATGAAACTAAGTCAGACTCAAAATACACCATTACAACTTAATATATCCAGTATGTAATTTGTACTTAACGGAGAGATATTTGGGGCCGTTTACCTCCTCCCCCACTCCACCCTCAGACTTCCAGTTACACGGTGGGAGGTAGGCCTCAATGCAACCTTTGTTTTTAATCTTCTGATACCAGTGGCAGTTGGCTGGCTGTAAAATTACATCAGTCTCCAAAGTCCTTGGGGCCGTGACACTGGCTCTCTGGAAGTCAGACCTGACCCAGGAACTGCTTCCCTGACATTCTGGAATAAGCCCCCAAGGCCCAGAGCCCAGAGAGAGATGGGGAGCAGAGGACCCCAAGGACTTCTTTCAGCGAGAGTTACTGAATCAACCTCAGGGCCCGCTTTCCTCCCTAAAATTACAAGCTACTTGGTGGAAGCCAGCTCTGAAGGTGGCAGAGAGACTAGTTGCCTTTCCCAGGCCTGTTCAGTTCTGCCCAAAATATATGTCGGCCCACGTAGCTTCTCACCAGGCTAGACCAGGCCAGGCCTTGCACAAGTTCCCCCAGGATCTGCAGGGCAAGCTGGGTGGTGGTAAGGACATAATTTAAAACTGTTGCCTAGTGTTCTCCTAAACCATATTCTACTTTGGAAAAAGAAAAAAAAAAAACCTTCATCCTTCAGGCAACAGCTGGAAGGCTTGGCTGAATGGTGTGGCTTTAATGTGGAGGGTCACAGAGTACTGATCTAAGGGCTGCGAAGTCTTGCTCACCCAACTGTTGACACTCAGTAAACGGGGCAGGCGGGGCTGGTGTGGGCATCTGAGGAAGAAGCCCCCACCCCACCCCCAGCCAGAGAAAGAATAGGAAGCGACTTCTATTCAGGGTTCACAGGGGTCCCCAGCCACACTCCGCCCCCTGCCTAAGCCACCAGGCCCTTTCCCTGCCTCCCAGTTACCTTGTATTATAACAGGATTAAAGTATATTTAGCTCTTCTATTAGCATTCGTTAGCCCCATTTTGGTCTACTTAAGGCTTCCGAACCGCTTTGATCAGTTTTGCGTTCTACCGGCCAACAGCAGGCCAAAAAACAGTGGGAGGAAGGGGAGTCAGACTGTGAAATTATCCTGATGCTCCTTCTCTTATTTCCAATACTCTATTCCTTTTCTTAAAGGGCCCAGTTTACACCCAGAATGGGCAGGAGAAGAGGGGGTAGGTAGAAGGAACCAGTAATAATTAGATTTTAGTTGGAAGAGGAGAGAAAGGGTTTGTACATCTCTCCTAAGAAAAGGAGGGGAGATCCCTATAATTTCTACAGTGTCTGCCTTTTTATTGCTTGCATTTGCATATAAATTAAATCCATATTGTAGCTTTAAGGCAGCCCTGGCTTAGAATTCCACACAGCTCCGGGTCCCATTGTCTTACATCCAGTTCTAGGCAGTGGCGAAATGAAAAGGGAGGGGAGAGCAGAGGAAAGAGAAAGTCAGCTTTGTAGCGTTTTTTAATTGCCTGTTGTTTTTTCCGCCAATTACAGGCAAATTAATATTTAAACTTTGGGAGGCTGTGAGGAAGTGCTTACAAAATAGGTTTTAGATTCCCAGGTGTGTGGCCTTGTGCTTTTGGCCATCAGGGCTGAAATTTAATGGTGGCGAAATAAAAAATAATAATCACAATTAAGGAACAGCTCAGACCTAGGTCCTGTTTCAGTTTCTTCTCACATGGTGCCAAAGACGCTGAGATTCCACTGTGGTTCTGGAATAATCCAGGGTTGCCAGGAAAGGCCCAGACTGCGTGTCCCTATGGCTGGACAGTCCTCAGTTTTTCTGTTGACCAGAGGTCTGGCCCAGCATAGCTTCACTCTGTGAAGAGTGGCCTCAGTTTAAATTACAATTCAATAGGGTATAGCTAGGGAGTTTTCAGATTCTGGGTTAAGACAATTTCAGAAACCCATATGCTATTTTAGCAAACACAGTGGAGCAGAGTGATCACCTAAGAGAGGTCTGTGAGCCCCTGACCAGAGTGGCTCAGTTGTTTGGGCATTTTCCTGAAAAGTGCAGGGTTGCCAGTTCCATTCTCTGTTAAGGCACATCATGTCTGGCTTATGGGCAGTTCAATCCTGTATTGGGGCACGTTCCAGAGGCAGCCAATGGATGTTTCTCTCCCTCTCTTTTTCCCTCCCTACCCTCATCTCTAAAAATGAATAAACAAATAATCTTTATAGAGAGAGACAGATCTGCAAGGAACATAGCAGGAAGGGCCGGAAGCAGTGGGGAACAGGTTTCCTCCCTGGCGTGTTAGCCTAGTCCAGACATAGGTAACCAATTACACAACATTTGAATACGATGTCAAGGAGGCCATACCCATACATTTTCCTTTGCACCTTTTTGTGGGATGTGTTGTTTTGTCTTATTATTAATATTTAAATTAATATCTGTGCTCTGCATTGATCCACCTTCTATCCCACTACCCTCATCTTCCAAAATATTTCTTCTAATCATTGGTGTTGTGGAGGTGTGTTGTCTAGGGGGAGAGGCCGAGAAGTTATTGCTGTTATTAAATTCCTCTAATCAATCTCCATGCTGACTTTACTTCAGTAACCGGCGCTATGGTGTCCTGGGCATCTCTTCATAACTCTGCCTCCACTAAACCCCCTCAAAGCCCTATTCTCTAACCTCTGCAATTGCCTACACTCTTTGAGTTTTTCCATCTAGAAGTTTTCTACCCCCACTCTCTCCCCCCTCCCCGCCCTTAATGTTTTCTGTCCTTGAAAGAGAGCCAAAACAGCTGCCGCTTCCCAAACACAGCCTCCTCTCCCTTTGTACTCTCAGAAAAAATCAGTAGTTCTCCCCATGGCACAGATACTGCTTCTCCCCTCCACTGAGCTCTTCTGAATTTCATTTTCATTTTCCTTAAAGACCACTCCAAATGCTCCATGGTCCTCACTGAGCTGCACGGGGTTTTTTATTTCATATTTGAAATAAGACTTTCATGACTGCCTCCTGACCTGGTCCCACATGGGCGTGGGCAGATGGGAGGCAGTTTCCTGGGAAACGATGCTGAGTCTAACTGGATGCCTTTTGCCCATTTGCCTGATCCATATCTCTGGGAAATAGAAGCTGCCGACACTAGAAAGGCCAACTCCAGAACCACCCACAATGTATCCAAAAAAAGAAAAGGTTCAGCCTGATAACCAAACTTTTTTAAGACCAATAATTGACTGACTAAATATTATCAAGACGTATCAAAATAGTAAGAATGACAAGAATGATAGCTAATATTCTTGATTGTTTACTCCAAGTCAAGCTCAATCGTAAGTGCCTTACAGTATAACATAGATTTCACTTTTATCCTCACAACAACCCTACATGAGCTATATACTATTATTTTCCCAAGTGTAAAGATTATGCAACACAGAGATGTTAAGTAACTTACCCCAAGTCCCAAAGCCTATAATTTGCACAGCCAGGACTCAAACCTAGGCCACCTGCCTAGAGATTGTTAATTAATGTAACCATCTGTCATAATTCCACAATGTCACCTTAGTGACACCAGGCAACATGGGCATTTAGGAGGGGCTGAGCAGTCTGCACTCTATCCTCACACCAGGCCCAATGACAGCCCTGCAAAATAGATAGGTCGACCCCTATTTTTCTGGTGGAAACTGAGATTCAGAAAGATAAACTGAGATATATTACAATTTTTAAGAATTTGTTTGAGCCCTGGCCGCTGTGGCTCAGTGGATTGAGCACCAGACTGTGAACCAAAGGGTCACTGGTTCGGTTCCTAGTCAGGGCACATGCCTGGGTTGAGGACCAGTACCCGGTGGGGGGTGTGCAAGAGGCAACCACACATTGATGTTTCTCTCGTTCCCCTCCTTCCCTCTCCCTCTCTCGAAAGATAAATAAATAAATAAATTTTAAAAATAATTTAAAAAAATTTTTTTAAAGAATTTGTTTGAGCAAATATTGATTCCAACAGGTCAGTGCCAAACCAGAAGTTGTCAGGAGCACTCCTCCAGCAGAAGCCAAGGGAACTTATATAGAGAACATACTGAAGCAAAGAAAATAAATGATTTGCTTGGCTAAGGCTTAGCTGACTATTTGTGACTGGTGGTCCTTAGGTTTCAATTTCATAGCCTTAAGGTACTTACTTAGATTTTAGTTTGCTCACGTAGACCACCATGGCATTAGAGCCACCTCAGGTTAACAGCCTGCTTGTTGGATTAAGTTTACACTATGCTCATATGTCTAGAACTCACACTCAAACCCAGGTCAGCATGGCTCCAAATGCCATATTATTTCCACTACACCACCTACTCCCAGGTAGACCTCACCTCAGAGAAAATACCAATGTTTGTAATATCGACAAGACCCAGTAGCCAGCTGACTCCAACACCATCCTCATAAGTGTCCACAGATGTGCATCCCCAGTACTCCTTGGCAGGTCACATGGGTCATCACAGACTCTACAAAAGGCTCCACTTCTGTCCCTGTGCTGAAACATCTTACCTTCTTGAAGTAAGAGGCAGAAGTCAGACAAACAGACACTTGGAAATCAGCCTATGATTTGACCCAACTGGCCAATTGTTTTCAAGATCACTGGCAATTTGAAAGCTCTGCTTTGTTCCCAGTATATCTGGGGACTCCCAGAACTTCTGAACAAGCCAGCTCCTCCCCAACCCCAGACTTCGCTGGCCCACAGCTGAACCTATCCTTGACAGTGTCATTCTCAGGCCTGGGCCGTGCCACAGCAAGCTCAGTGTCACCTGGGGTGTGATTGTCACTAGGGGATGAGATGGGCCTGGAAAGTCTCCTCTCTGAATCACAGATAGCTGAATTAAATGTTTATGATTTTTTAAAACCAGGAAAATAAGCACATGATGCAAAATTCAAGAGACAAGAGCAAAATGTGACAAGTCTTCCTCCACTTCCATCCCTCAGACACACAGTTCTTTCCAGAGGCAACTGATATCACTATTTCTTATGTGTGTATAATTCCAAAGATAATCTGTGCACATATAAGCAATTTCATATATAAATGTTCCTATATAGATACACACACATATGTATATAAATAGATAGATATGTTATTGTTTATACAAATGATGGCTTATGTTCTACAATAACTCCTTTCACTCAACAATATGCATATATTAGGGATTATTCCATATCCATACAGTTAGCTGTCTCGCTCTTTTTTTATTGTTGTTCAAGTACAGTTGTCTCCATTTTCCCCCCACTGCTCCTCCCTGTCCCACCCATTCCCTCCTCCTACCCTCAATCCTACCTTCTTTGGCTTTGTCCATGTGTCCTTTATACATGTTCCTGACAACCCTTCCCCCATTCCCCCCATTATCCCCTCCCACCTCCCCTCTGGTCACTGTCAGTTTGTTCTTTATTTCAGTGTCTCTGGTTATATTTTGCTTGCTTGTTTGTCATTCTTTTTAATGGCTATATAATATTATATTATATAGATATATCATAACTTATCTAAAAAGTCCTCTTTTTAAGTAACTTCTTAATTACTTTGCTCTTAACTCTTTTGCTATTCTAATGCTTCAGTGAATATCCTTGTACATGGTCACTTTATAGATGTGCTAACATTTGTAGGAAAAATGCATGGAGTTTAAGGGAATGTGCATATTTCATTTTCATTGCTATTACCAAATTATAAAATTGATTTTATCCATTTATACTTCCACCGACATTGTATAAAACTGCCTATTCCCTCATAGCCTAAGCAGCACTACCTGATGTGGAATGGAACTTTTTGATCTTTGCTATTCTGACGGATGAAAAACATTCTCTCACATTTTAAATTTATATTTCCGCTATTATGAGTGAAGGTGAGCAACTCTTCAAATGTTTAAGAACTATTTAATTTGTTATCCTGTGAATGATGCATATCCTTTGTCAAATTTTCTGTTGCATTGCTGGTTCTTTTCTTTTTAATTTATAATGATTCTTTATATATTAAAGAAATACACTCTTTCCTGATACAATGAGTTGCCAATATTTTCCATGGTGTTTCACTTCATTTATTTGATGATGTTAGTTTTATTTTTTCCTAAGTGGCCTTTTTATTATAACTTGGATTATCATTTCAACCCTGCCCCAAACTTTGAGTTACTTAATAAATATAATGATGTTCAGGGATGCCAGTACTGTTCTAAGGAATCAGAGGTGTTCAATAGGACTGCCAAAATTCCAATTACCAGTAATTACAACACTCCCAATCTTGGTTTCCTGGCCTGTGGGATGAGGGGGTCAGGCTAGATGTTATATATATAAGCGTGTGGTTAGCTCTGGAGTCTTCTACTTCTCTGAATCATCCCAGCAGCTCTGGGGTTCCCGTGGACAAGGGTCTTGCTGCCCTCTCTGTTACTGGGCACTGCTGATGGCGGCAGATATGAGAGGCTTCTTTTGGCACAAGGGTCTTGACTGCCCTAAGGCATAGATTCTTGCCCCCACCTTTTGGGGAAGCCCCTGCCATCACCTCTGCCGGGCACGTGTGCTGAATTCAGACCCCGCATTCTCTGGCCTTCAGAGTACAAAGCACACAGGAATCTGGGTCATGAATGCAGCATTTAACTTCCTCTCTCCCTGCCAAAACCTCTAAAACCTCACCTTACACATAGATGGTCATTAAAGCCCCCATATCTGCCTTTGGAGCCACTGTTTAGATCTGCACTACAATACCTGTAATCACATAGGAAGACACCCATGTTTGTTTTTAGTTACCTGCGTAATATATGCAACATAGACTTGAGGGCATGGGGTCAGGTACAAGCTCCAAAAGACCTGGACAACAGTGAGACTGTGCTGGCTTCCAAACTGCCGTCATGGTTTGGGGACAAATGCTGACTTTCTTCAGCTAGTCTGTGTCCTCCCCTGGGAAATTTTTATTTCTTCCTGGCATCCATCCTACATATTCTCTGGCTACCACAGAGACAAAGAACTCCTTCCCTGGCTTAGAGAATGGCTTGTTTTACTAAAAGAATTCATCTTCCAAGCCTCTCAAAAAATGCCCAGCTCTGGGTACAAGAAACCCCTTTCTCCCTCCTGCCCTAACCCACAGCTTTGACTGATTTAGACTGAGGTAAAAAAAACTCCCTCCCCAACAAAACAGCAAAACCCCTCTTCTGGCCTCATAGCAAAGGCCCACCACATAGACACTTCCCTAATTTAAAACGTGTTGAGGTCTTTGCCAAAGGTAACCTATTTACACGCCTGAATTGACCAGATGTTTTTACCTCCAGATCACTCCTTTTCATTAGAAATAGGTAAGACTATTATATCCAAATGTCCCATGAAGATCGACTCTTTTGAAGACTTTGGGTCAGGCTGGCACTGGAGACAGAGAGGGGTGCCCAGTGCAGGTGCCCAGGAATGCACACCCATGCTCTAGAGTACAGTGCTCTCAGGCCTTGCTTGGGAAAAGAGTACAGTGTAACAGACTTGCTGGTGTCACCTTGGGAGGTCCCAAGAATGGCTGACCTTGAGAAGATGAGCTAAGGGACAGGGGAATTTCATGGCAGTACCATTCTGTTTGTGGCATCAAAGGGCACAGAGAGAAGAGGGACAGCTGAAAGGAGGAAGGTGCCCAGAACTCCTTGGCTTACCTCCCAATTTCTCCAGAAGTAAAGGCTGAATCCAGCTTTGATGCAACATGCTTGCCAGAGCCGAACCCCAAACACCCCGGGCAGAACTGTGCTATGAACAATGCAGTGCTACATGTATGCCATGTGCCAGAGTCTAGGCCAAGGGCTCCACGTGTATTACCATACATAAACCCAGCACCCCTAAGAGGGAGAGGACACGTGCTTAGATGAGTGAAATGATTTATCTGAGGTCACCCAGCTAGGAACTAGAAAAGATGATATTAAAATGTAGGTCTGTCCACCCAAAACTGACATGTTTGACCAGCTGCACTTGCTGCTGGGGACGAAAGCCAGAAGGACACAGAGACCTTTCTCCTTTCACTCTGCCACCAGACTCACTATTACCCAAAACATACCAGAAGTCAATGTGGGCCTAGACCCCAAAGACATAGCTCTGCCACATGTTCAAGCTTCTCTAGAGAACAAGAACCTTTCTGAAAAACACATAATCACATAATGTTAGGGCTAGATAGGGTTTCAGAAAGCATCTTGTTTCTAGAGACTGAAATGTACTCCCAGGAACCCAGGGGGTTCTGAGGCATGGCCAGTACAGCATTCAGACAAATCAGCCACCAGGCCACAGGGGTCTCTCCATCTTCAGCCAGCTCAGTACCACTGTTGGTGTACTGAGCTTTGGAATAAAATGCCATTTAAACAAAGAGGCCCATGGACACAAAGGTTTAAAAGCCACAGATGACATTGGAGCCCCTCACAGGGCCCAGTGAGAGGGTGTCTGAGGGTTGAGCTGCTTCAAGGCTCAGAATTGTGTTGTGCTGAACACAGCCCCCAGGTCTCTCCAAGGAAGCCCTGAGGTCTAGCTCCATCCTCAGCCTGGAAGCACTTGTAAGAAAGCTGAATGTCAAAGAAAACCTGCTTCTTCAAGCAGAGCAGGACACAAGATGCTAGCACAGGGGCTTCAGGGGAGTCCAGGGGGTCTGAGGGTCCCCAGGCTAAGGAACAGCTGATAATGCCTGTATTTCAGCCAAAAGGTTTGGGTTTCGGCAACAGCTTGCACACAACACAGATGCAGTCAAGGGTCTACACATTACACACCAAGGCCTGTTCATAATCCATGTACTGGTCAGCACAGCATGGATGTCTGCCTGTTTGCCAGTGATCTTGATGACCTTGGCCTCTCTAAGTTTTATTTGCCTCAGCTGCAAATTGGTCCCCTTATACCTTCCCCACGAGATCTGCAATAACTGTGAGGCCCTATGAGCATTATATGATCTCCGTGTGCCTCTGTTTCCTTGTTACTAATTCCACCCACATCATATTCTCCTGGGAGTGAAATGACTCAATACTTGTAAAGCACCTAGAACAGTGTCCACAAATATTAGCTGTTGTCGTTGTCATCACCGATCATGTTATGTCAGCATGGCTGTATGCTCGCATGTTTACATGTGTCCCTGTTCTCTAGCAGGCAAGGCCCTTGTCTGCTTTGCTGCTTAATGTCCCCAGTGCCTGGAATCCTCTTCAACCCACAGTGGAGACTCTGTGATTCCAACCTCGTTTTCATTAGTTTTTTTGCTGAGCACTGCCTAGGTGTCAGCAAGTACTGAAGATACTCAGGAGGGTCTAGCAGAAAACTGTTACTATTTTAAATTGGCTGGGTGAAAATATTGTTTGTGGCCACACAGCTGGGATGGTTTGGGCCAAGTTTACAAGCCCTTTGACTTTCACAATGATGTCAAATGACACTTTTCTCTGTAACCACCCTAACTGTCTACCAGAATGCCGTCTTCGGCTTCTCTCATGGCATGTGCATTGGAAGCTCTCTCAGACAAGCCTCCAACCCAGAGGGCATTCAGGCCTGCCTGGGCCCCAAGCCCCACCCAACCTCCACAAGCCCAGAGGTGCAGGGTCTCCAGGCAGCAGGCCCCAATCCTGGGCTCAGAACTTTGAGGCGGCATTGTTCCTTCTAGCCCTTTGTCTCCTGGCTCTCATCTCCCCTACAGCTTTGCACGGCTTCCAGGATGGAACCTTCCAAGAACAGGTTGCTATTGTGCTCATACACACACACACACGCACACACACCACCAGCCTCTGTCAGTCTCGTGTTCATGGAAACTACCATGCGCCCCCTGCCTGGACTGCAGTCCTGCCTGGCAGGCCTCTGCCTGTCCCCCGCCATATGCTTGCAGTCTCCGACAGCCCCTCCTATGGCCCCTGAGCCCTGCCACAGTGCCTGCCCCTGCACAGAGGCCCCTAAGGAATGCTGTCAAAGGGGCCTTACAATTGAATC
>PVKM010006224.1:0-29329 GCA_004027735.1 Carollia perspicillata
TTTGCTTAATTTTTGTTTTTTTTAGGTTCAGTTGTTGATAGTTGTGAGTTTGTTGCATTTTACTGTTTGTATTTTTGATCATCTTCTTTTTCTTCAAATAAGCCCCTTTAACATTTCATATAATAAGGGCTTGGTGATGATGAAGTCCTTTAGCTTTACCTTAGCTGGGAAACACTTTATCTACCCTTCCATTATAAATTATAGCTTTGCTGGAAAGAGCAATCTTGGTTGTAGGTCCTTGCTTTTCATCACTTTGAATACTTCTTTCCAGCCCCTTTTTTGCCTACAAGGTTTCTTTTGAGAAATCAGCTAATAGTCTATGGGAACTCCTTTGTAGGTAAGTCTCTGCTTTTCCCTTGCAGCTTTTAAGATTCTTTGTCTTTAATCTTTGGCATTTTAATTATGATGTGCCTTGGTGTAGTCCTCTTTGAGTCCAACTTGTTTGGGACTCTCTGTTCTTCCTGGACTTGTATGTCTATTTCCTTTGCCAAATTAGGAAAGTTTTCTTTCATTATTTTTTCAAATGCTTTCAATTTTTTGCTCTTCTTCTCCTTCTGGCATTCCTATGATTCAGGTGTTAGCACTTTTGGAGATGTCCCAGAGTCTTTATATATTCTCTTCAGTTGTTTTTGTTTTGTTTTGTTTTTAATTCTTGTTTCGTCATTCTGTTTGATTGACTGTTTATTTCTTCCTTATGTTCCAAATTGTTGATTTGAACCCTTCCTCCTTCCCCTCACTATTGTTTCCCTGTGGATTTTTCTTTATTTTACTTAATGTAGCCTTCATTTTTTCCCTTATGCTTTTGCCATACTCTATGAGTTCTCTGAGCATCCCTATCACGAGTGTTTTGAACTCTGCATCTGCTGGGTTGGCTATCTCCATTTCATTTAGTTCTTTTTCTGGGATTTTGTTCTGTTCCTTTATTTGGGCCATATTTGTCACCTTGATTTGGCAGCCTCCCTGTGTTTGTTTCTGTGTATTAGGAAGAGCTGCTTTGACTCCCTAGTGGACTCAGCTCACCTGTTAAGATGTGTGGGGCAGAGCCTTGGGTATTCACCAGGGTAGGGCAATCTGCTTCACTGCTTTGTGGCTCTGTATGTGGGGGAGGGATCAGAGAGCAGACAATGCCACTGCCTGGTTGTTGGAGGCTTGTTTGGCACTCACCCCACTTCCAGTCACTTTACCCACTTCCCATATGCAATTAGTGCCCTTCTAGCTGTTTCCCTGGTGGTGGTTCCCAGAGTGGGTGGGTTTGTCTATGTTCTAGGACTATGTGGGCCCTATGAACAGACTCTCCTGAGAGACCAACAGGTTCTTCCAGCACCCCAAACCCCACTGGTTTTTATAGCCAGAAGTTTTGAGACTTTATTTTACTGGCACTGGAACCCTGGGGCTCAGATCACTTGCTCCTCAGTTGTCCTTCCCAATTTTTATCCACCACACATGAATGTGAGACTCTCATTCTGCCAGCTGCTGATGCTACCACCTCACCACCAGCACCTTGCCACCACCACACTGTGTCTTTTCCACCCCGGCTCCCTGGCTCCGCCTCTCCTACCCATCTGGATGAATATGGCTTCTTTAAATCCTTGCTTGTCAGACTTCCATACAATTTTCTGGCAGTTCTGAGTGTCTTTTTTTTAGGTTAGTTGTGATCCTTCTTTTTTTTTCTTTTTTAAAATATATTTTATTGATTATGCTATTACAGTTGTCCTATTTCCCCCCTTTATTCCTGTCCACCCTGTACACCCCCTCTCACCTGCATTCCCCCCACTTTAGTTCATGTCCATGGGTCATACATTAAAGTTCTTTGGCTTCTACATTTCCCATACTATTCGTACCCTCCCCCTGTGTATTTTCTACCTAGTATTTATGCTACTTATTTTCTGTACCTTTTCCCCCTCTCTCCCCCTCCCATTCCCTCACCGATAATGCTCCATGTGATCTCCATTTCTGTGATTCTGTTCCTGTTCTAGTTGTTTGATTAGTTTGTTTTTGTTTTAGGTTTGGTTGCTAATAGTTGTGAGTTTGTTGTCATTTTAATGTTAATATCTTTGATCTTCTTTTTCTTAGATAAGTCCCTTTAACACTTCATATAATAAGGGCTTGATGATGATGAACTGTTTAACTTGACCTTATCTGGGAAGCACTTTATCTGCCCTTGTATTCTACATGATAGCTTTGCTGGATAAAGTAATCTTGAATATAGGTCCTTGCCTTTTGTGACTTGGAATACTTCTTTCCAGTCCCTTCTTTCCTGCAAGGTTTCTTTTGAGAAATCAGCTGATAGTCTAATGGGAGCTCCTTTGTAGGTAACTGTCTCCTTTTCTCTTGCTGCTTTTAAAATTCTCTCCTCATCTTTAATCTTGGCTAATGTAATTATGATGTGCCTTGGTGTGTTCCTTCTTGGGTCCAGTTCTTTGGGACTGAGCTTCCTGGATTTCCTGAAAGTCTATTTCCTTTTCCAGATTTGGGAAGTTCTCCTTCATTATTTGTTCAGATAAGTGTTCAATTTCTTGCTCTTCTCCTTCTGGCCCCCCTATGATTTGGATGTTGGAATGCTTAAAGATGTCCTGAAGGTTCCTAAGCCTCTCATTTTTTAAAATTGTTTCTTCCTTCTGTTCTGGTTGAATGTTTCTTTCTTCCTTCTGTTCCAAACCCTTGATTTGGGTCCTGGTTTCCTTCCCATCACTGATGGTTCCCTGTAGACTTTTCTTTATTTCACATAATGCAACCTTCATTGCTGCCTGGGTCTTTTTTATGCTGTTGAAGTACCCAGAGAGTTCCTGGAGCATCCTGATAACCAGTGTTTTGAACTGTGCATCTGAGAGGTTGGCTGTCTCTTCATCACTTAGTTGTATTTTGTCTGGAGCTTTGATCTGTTCTTTCATTTGGGCCATTTTTTGGTCTTTGTGTACCTGTTACATAGTGAGGGGCAGAACCTTAGGTGTTCACCAGGGTGGGGGGCAACCTACATCACTGACTTGTGACACTATATGTGGGAGAGGGGTCCAAAAGGGAACAGTGCTGCTTGCTCCGCTCTCTGCTGGTTATCAGTCACTTCCCCCACAAGCAAAATTTGCCCTTCTGGTGCTGATTCCTAGGTGGGTGGGTTTATTTTCTAGGACCCTGTGGGTCTCTCCAGTGAACTCTCCTGTGAGGCTGAGGGTTTCTCCTGTGGCTGCCTCAACCCCCACAGGTGTTTTCAGTCAGAGGTTTGAGGCTTTATACCCCATGCTAGAACCCTGGGTTGCACGGTCTGTCTTGCTCCCCAGTTGTTCCTCCTGGTTTATCTGCTCTCAGATGTGGGACCCCCACTCCTCCAGCCACTGCCTCCCCATGAGTCCTCTCTGCCCGGCTGCCCATCTCCACCCCTCCTACCAGTCTGGGTGTTTCTTCTTTAATTCCTTGGTTGTCAGACTTCCATACAGTTTGATTTTCTGTCAGTTCTGGGTTTTTGTTTTTAAATTTGTTGTTGTCCTTTTAGTTGTGGGAGGTGGCATAGTATGTCTACCTACTCCTCCATCTTGGCTGGAAGTAGTTGTGATCCTTCTTATGGTTATAAGCAAAGAGGTGAAGCATGTGTACCTATGCCACCATCTTAACCAGAAGTCTCTAATGAATTTTATCAATCTCCTAAGTTTAATCTAAAATTTTTGTCTGCCCCCACATAGCCATCCTGTCTACTTTACCTGTTTTACAGGTAAAATATATATGAGTTGATCAGAGAGTGTTATCTTTGGCCAAACCTCAGCTTTGTAGTCATAGCACCCCAAGGTTTTCAACTGTTTTTTACCACCCCTAAAGTGGAAAATAGATATCCCTAATCAAGCCTTCCCTAACAAGATCTGGGCTGTCACCTTGCCTGTCAACTAGAGGTTTATAACTTCACTCAGATGGAGTCCGTGAAGCACCTGGTCCCAATCAACCACATGTCACACTTCTGATAACTCAATATACAGATGTCACTCACCTCTGTGTTTTCTGAAGGCAAAATCCATCTCCAACCAAGGATTTCCCAGGTTGCTCCTAAAAACATGGTTTATATATGTGTAAACAGAAATTAAATGTGCAGTTTTAGGTAAGTGAAGAGAAAGCAGACAGTGGGGAATGGTCCCCCTGCCAAATGTAAATAATGTTTGTTTAAACAATGCTTAGGAGGACCTGAGAGATTGAACAGTCATGATTTAGATCAGAAAGCATGCCTGGGAAACTTGCCTCCTTCTTTAAGATGACATAAACAGCCCTCCTCCAGGTCTTCATGATAGCCAGGGTTGACCTCATTACAAATCCCTTGAAAGATAGTGGACACACTACGAACACTTAGTTACCAGGTGAGCAACTCTAGGAAATGTTTAATGATCAAGGCAAGGAGCATGTGATGAAGTGTGTCATGGGCTTGGTTTGCTTCCCCCAATTCACCATCATTTTTTAAGTAACAATGAAAGGACCAGGAAATGACTTAGCTGACGTCATATGAAGAATGACAAAGTTTTTCAGTCATCTAGGTAGCTCTGTCCCATTGCTGGTGTTCAGCATGTCACAGTGTCAAGACGCAGAGCAGATGTGGTCCATGGACCATTTGCTCCCGAGTTGAATGTCTTCACCTGCACAGGCCCTCCCCATTGGAATAAAGATACTCAAGGTAAGTCCTGAGCAAGCCTGTGAGGAATTTTCCAGGTTGCTTAACCTCTCTAAGCTTCAATTCCTGACCCAGACAGGAAGATAACAACCCAGAAAGGGTTGTCTATGGATAAAGTGAAGTGACATGTGCTGGTGAGGTCAAAACTTGACAGAACACTACACTATACACTTTTGTCTACTGTCCAGTCAATGAACTTTCCCAGGCTCCCTGCACTCTGGCTGTCCCCTAACCTCCCATTTGTCAAGAAGTCAAAAAATCTCAACCATCAGTGACCAGGATGTTTCAACAGAGTCCACCCTAAGGGTTTGCAGGATGAACTGAGGTTTCTAAATCACCAAAGAAAAGTTCAACCACATGTTTGCATGCATGTCTTTTATTGTATTCTAAACTTATTTGAAAAAAATGTATGACGAGCACTTGGCAGTATTTCTCCAAATGTGTTCCAATAGGTTTTACACAATAAAAGGGCTCTATTGTCAGAGTTGGAAACGGTTGTTTCTGCCTGCTCAGCATTCATCCTTCCCTGCCCAGTAACTACACCTCAATTTTCCTATAGAGACTCACCCACCCCCAGCCCTCCCATAGTTCATGTAATTCGCATGAGATTGACCCCAACAGACACACTGCTCTGGCCAGGGGTAGACCTCCACTGAGGCCTGACAATGCACATTTTCTATCTCCCTGGCCATGGTGATCAGGTCGGGGATGAGCACAAGACCCAATCCAGGCAAAAAAGACCCAATTCAGGGATTTTTGCTGGAACCACTAGAAAGGAGAAGCTCTTTCGTATTAACTATTAAAGGCTTAAAGCATCCTATTACTTCCATATGGTAGTGCCAAAAACTATCACATAGAAAAGGTCTGCCTAAGAAGGCAGTGAGGAAGAAAATAACACCAAAAAATCAAAGATTAATTTCCCATCACAGCATTCAAGCTTCTAGATCCAGCTATGCCTAAAGCCCACAAACTTTAGACTCTTCAATTGCCTAAACAAATTCCTTTTTTTTTTTTGCTTGAACAGTTGTAATTGCAAGAATGCAGTCATACAATGAGTTATACAAAGTTCCTTTCCTATAGGGTTTCACAGAGCCCTCAGAATGTTAACATGTATCATGAATCTCCGACAGGAGGATATAGCATGCAGCCTTTCCCAAACTTTTGTCCAATGAACTTTTTTGAAGGCTGTTTCACAGGGCTGGTATAGCACAGAAAACACCTTGGTGAAAGGTTGATACATAGTACCTATAGGATAACTTCATATTAAAATGCTCCAAATCCCCATTCTCTATTATTATAGATAAATGAGATAAGTGGAAATTCATTTATCCAACACTGTTGATGCATTTGTCCAGACTTTAAAAATGTGTATATAATTTTTATTCTTTTTACTAAATTGAGATCATGAGCACAAGCCATGGTATATTTTTCAGTCTTAATAAAAAATGTATGCATGTGCATGCACACTCGTGTGTGTGTATGTATTCTTTTTTATTACATTGGGATCATAATTCCTGAGCTGCCATACTTTTAAGTTCTGTATTTGTTTTAATTTGCAGGGCCTCTATCCCACTGCCAAGCTATCAGCTGTCACTCCTTTTTGTTTTAAATGTGTCTGCTTCTAACAGCAGCCCCTCCTACTCTTCTGTGGGCTAGTAAACCAGATAGTAGACATTCACTGGAACTATGTGATTTTTTTTTTTAAATGTGGTGGAGAGGGGCCAATATCCTCAGAGACAGCGCCAGGGTAGGGGGTGAGCACTGAGTAAAGTACCTAAGTTTCTATACATGAGATGCATGTCAGTGATTTTGGCAACTTAAAGGCTGCTTATTTCCAGGCTCTTGCCTTGGTTTTGGACAGCTGAAGTTTCCAAATAACTGACCTTCAAATGTGGGAGGTGTTGCAATACTTAGCCAAGAAAAGAGCCACTCCAAGTTGATAGTAAGCACTGAGCTTTGCTTAGAAACTTTAAAATGAAAAGCACTGGGGTTTTTTTTTTAAACCCAGGAGAACCTACAGTCCAAAAAATTCCAATTTCTTAGTTTATAAGTAATTCACTGGCATAGATGTCAAATCGCAGTCATTTTTCAGGCATTTTGTCTGCCGTAACCCTCAAGTAGCTGCTTGCCTGTTTAAAGGGTGTTTGTACACTCCACTGTTTAATGATCCTATAACGTGAAATGGATGGGGATTCGGGACAACAGTGAAGTAAGCAAGCTTCCCCCTTATCATTGAAGCAACACCTGTGGCCCTGAGTAGACAGGCAGGGTGAAATAGGCAGGCAGGCAGCCTGGCTGAATGGTCTGGGCAGTAAAAGCCCAAGTAAAATCAGTGTTAGGTTCAATCACAGGAGTGACAAGTTCCTGAACCCTTTTGGTTAGCATCAGGCTGGGTGTGTTGCCATACTCACAAGCCATCAGGACTCCTTATGTTGGTGTCCAAGGATCCAAAAACAGAGACTGGGGCACCTGGGGCCCAGAAGTATGGCATAAAGAGAAGCCCAGGATAGCATTGCCTTGATGTCTTTTCCAGAATCCAGAGCACATGTTCAAGAAGGATCACTGGCTCGTAGGCTCCCATTGCACCCCAAAAGTGAGGAGGAGCCAAGCACCTGCTCAGCCAGCCATGTGGAAACTCTGAGCCTGCCCGGCCAAAGAAAATACCCCTGCCTGCCCTCCACCCCCAGCACGTATACTCAGAAGGGCCTCTGTCTTCCCACTGCAAGGCCTGCCGATGAGATGTGGGCCTGGGTGATGGCAGGGGCAGGCCAGAGAAGCCAGGGGGGGCATTTAATCTGTAATTGGGACCTGTGCACACCCCCAATTGCCCCACCTACTTCCTCTTGACAACTACACAGCTGAAAAGCACTTTTAGAGAAAATGGATCCCTCAGAATTCATCTTCATGCCCTGAATCACAAGATCCCTACAAGGTGCATCATTTTGAAAAGATTTTGTTGTGCCAATCCCATGGCCTTGAGCTGTTTGCTTCATTCCTGTTTTAGAGACAGAAGCCTGGGGTGGGGCGGACAGATATTCCAACTATGCACATTACTACAAACATGTTTAGAGCCATGAGACTACAATTAAAAGGTATTCAGAGGACACCACATGAAAGCAACGCCATGACACGTAGCAGGGAGTGCTTGCACCCCTGGCCACCCCAGCACAGGCCCTGACCAGGACAGCTACTCTGATGTTACAACTGGACTGTGGTCTCTGCTCAGTTGAGGGCTGTCTCTGAACCCCTAGACCCTCCTCCACAAAATTGTGAGTGATGTCTGAGCAGGGTAGGAAGGATGGGTGGGCCCAAGGATAGAGGTGGGAGAGCCCTGGCTGGTGCTGTCTGCACAGCCTGGGATTCAGGCTTCCTTCCCCCGCATACACTGGTTAGCCCCGTACTTATTCTGCACTATCTAGGTTTGCCTTTCTTTCCAGTCAGAGGAAAAAGTCACCTTCCAGGTGGATATTCCACTTGAGAAGATGCTAATGAATCCCATTAGTGCTTCTTCACCTGCAGCTGGCTATATCCCAGGTCAAGTGATAGGCTGCCTCCTTGTGCTTATCTCCTTCCTACTCCCTCACATATGCCATTAAGCTCTAATAAATCACTAATGACGAAATGCCATAGTAAACTAGAAGGAGGATCAACAATGGACAAGTATTTTCAAGAATTTTGAAGGAGAAATGTAACAGATGGTGGAATAGTGATGGACATGTGTAGAGGGAAAGCCACAGCCTAGAACAAAAATACAGCAAGGATGCTGGAGCTGGTCAGGAACAGGTCTGCCAGGCAGAACCCAGCAGAGGTTCTGGATCTGAAACATAGGTACCATAGAAAGCAGAGTAACAAATGGTGCAAAAACTGGGCATTGCTAAAAGAATCACTAACAGTGGGCCCCACCTTCCCCACCTCTAGCCATTATCTGGCAAAAGGTCTTAGAGCCAAGCCAGAAAATGGGGACTCATCCTTAAAGACATTGACCCTTGTGAAAACACAATGAGTAGTAGAATGGAGAGTCCTTTAAGCTATTCTTGATGCTATAATTATACCTCAATTGGAGGACAAACTAAAGATGGGTTCCTGAGTACCAAAAAGAGAGTGATGTGCCAGGGTCTTCACCCACACAGGTGGCCCCACTGTAATGAAACCAAAGAATAAGACACAGCCTGGCCACCAACCCTGCTAACATGGGGGCTGCCCTGCACACAGCACAGGCAGGGAGACACCATCATAGGGAGTGGGACCTCATCCCAGATGCCAGCCCCTGGCACCATGTCCCAAACCAGTAGACCATGTCCCACCAGCCCAGAGCTTCCTTGCCAACTAATCCCACTATCTCCAGCCCATCAGCCTCACTTGGAAACTCTGCTTCCCTCTGACAGACTAGTCTGTCAGTTTGGGGCTTTCAAAGCCCTTATCTCTTTTCTTCTCCAAGAACCTCATCCACAGAGCATGTGGATTCTGAACTAGAACAGGTTCCCTGCCTAGACACAAGACTTTTCCCTTTGAGTCCTGTATTTGGTCTCTAATAATTTTCTTTCATAACACGCCTAAAGCCTTGAGAACCCTGGGCTGTGGTAGGTGACTAAGCTCCCACTTCATTCTCACAAATAAAAAATATGACATAAATCATGTGTGCATATTTTCAAAAGAAGACAGTTTGTTTGAAGCCTTTTGTCATCACAGCTTATGGAACAGGATCATATTAGGTGTTAGAGCATTTTAACAGAGCAGACCCCTTTTCCAACCAACTCTTATATGGAAGCCCAATACACAGAATTGATTAGCAAGCTGCTGCTATAACAGAACAAAGGAAGGGAACCAAAGCCCCATCTCTCCTCCCAGCTTCTCTTTCCCTCCCCCTGACCCAAGTACATCCCAAAATGACATTTCCAGGGTGGGCAGTTAGCAGCCTTGACTCAGGACTAAAAACTTAACTGTGGAAAAAATGGTAAATATGTTACTTTGTAAAGTACATAAAATATAAAATACAAGCAGCTATCCTTACTTGCATGCTTGTAAATACTTACCAATAAAATCATATGTAGATTCAACAAGGCAGAACTTAGCAGCCATCTTCATCATCACCACCACCATCATCCTACGTTTAATGAGAGTTAACCATGAGCCAGGGGTAAGTGATTGACATATATTCTATCATTCAATCCAAACAACAAAATCAGGTAGCCAGTATTGCTAGTGTCTGTATGTTAAAGAGTTTGACCAAGGTCTCTTAGCAAAAGCTGAGATACAAGCCCAGATCTGCTGGACAGTCTCCCTGTATGGTCTCAGCCACTGTGTTCCCCTAGTCCCAGTAACAGCTACTTGTATACTTTTGTATATATTTTCTTCATTTTTCACTTGTGTTAACCACTTTTATTATAGTAAAGATATTTTAATTTGAGACCAAAACAGGACAGATAGTGGGGAGAGAGCTGGCTCCTGAAGCCCGGAGGTAAGAAGGGCAGTGATGCCCTGGAGAGCTCATCTAGCCTGGGGTCACCATGGAGGTGACCTTACATGTCACAAAGGAAGGGCTCAAAGGATACTCCTCACCCTGAGAGGGCTCAGTGCTCCTTAATCAGGAAGGTTCTCCATCCTTCTTCATCTTCTTCCCTTTCTGCTCATCAGAAACATTAGAAAAGCTTACCAGTCTTGATGTAAACAAGTATTGTCAACAACAAAAACTTTTTAAGTAGTGTCATATAAACATTTTGAAAAGAAGGGAGGGAGTATGGGAAGTGTAAAAGAAACAAAATAGACCGTGACTAAAACCAACGAGTCAACCAGACAGCTGTACAGGTATATTATTTGGGAATGTGAAAGGAAACACTAGCAGAAACAGAACAAATTAAAATTGTTCTCTAGGGAAGTGATAATGGTGGTAGCCAAAGGCCTTGGGAAATAAGAGATTGCTGAATTTCTTGTAAGTATTTTGGCACTATTTGGCTTTTCAAGTGCAAATATTTCTTTGATTTGTAAAAAAATGATGAAACAATAAAACCTACCCTCCTTAGTGATCTCTGTTAGCTTAACACTCTAGGAAGGGCTTCAGACAGAGAATGTGCTTTGATGTGGCTTGTGGCACCTGGTCTCTGAGACACAGCAGACAGAGGTGCCTGCTGTTGTGGGAAAAGCACTGGACCTTGAATCAGAAGACCTAGGTTCCTATCTTGGCCTTGTTGCCCCAAGTTCTGTAGCCTTGGCCATTGTGTGTAACTGCCCTGAGTCTCTCTGCCCCATAAGGGCAGGTATCCAGACGCTGTCTAACCAAAAAGAGGATTAAATGATATAAATCCCAACCCAATGATGCAAACTAACCTCATGGTAAGACTAAAAGGGGTAGGAACCTAAGCAGTCTGGGCCAAATGGGTAAGAGCTGTTGGAAGCCTGAGCCCTGGCTAAGGGATGCAGGTTTCTCACCCATGAACCAGGCATTGAACTAAGCTCACACCTCTGAACTTGAGCTGAAATTTTCTTTTCCCTGCATTGTGCTTCCAAGTTCTCTGAGAACATGGAATATATGTTAAGTTCTATGGACTCAAGAAAGAGGTAGTATGCCAGTCTGCATCTGCCTGTGAGAGATTTACCCAGATCATGACCCCGGCATGGGGCCCTCTTGAACAAAGCCCTTCTTCAGTTTTTCTCAACTTAAAATAATTTCCAAATTGCTTAGCTTTAGAATCAAACTTGGCAAAAACCTTAGATACAAAAGAGAAATCTCCCACCCCTTCTCCAGGGCAGGGTCCAGCTGACTACTAACTCAAGCTTTGTTACAGATCTGGCCAGAGTTACCATTTTAGGACAAGAAGGTGCAGGCTTCCCAGCAACTAGCCCAGCATGGGGCCATTTTCCCCAGGTTCTGAGTAATCAGAACTTGCAGTGCAGGGGCTAGCTGTTGAATGCATGGTTGTCAGGGTCCCTTTGTCCCCCTCTTCCCTCTGGAATCACAACCTGCACTGGTATAGAGGTGGGAGCAGTCTGGCAGGTCCATGCTCCCGAGGGACTGCTATCTCCTGTAATCAGAGAGACCCACTCACCATCGGACGGCGCTATTCCTGCTGGTAGGTCACAACATGAAGAGGTAGAAAGACACCCTGTGCAGCAGCTCTAGAAAGAAAAAACCTGAAACAAGACTCCAGACTGGACACAAGGCACTGCCACCAGGACTGGAACACAATGGCCGGCGGAGGGGTGGGGTGGGTGCTTGAACCTGAAATCTCTCCAAAGGTCCTAAGGAACACAGCCTGCTCTATGCACAGACAGAGCATGTGGGGTGAAGGCACAGACCTGCACATTCACTCCCCTGCAAAATAAATTTTATTTTTTGGTGTTTCATCTTTGGGCAAGGGTTAATCATAATGTGAATTCATTCAATGATTAAATAAATAGCATACATCTGGTTCAGAGAAAACCTCATAGAAACCAGCTTTGATTCCATGAGCACAAGGTAAGGGACCCAAAAGGGGAAGGCAGCAAGGGAAGGATAAGAAGTAATTAACCAGTGACTAAATGTCATTTTCCTTGAGTCAAGCGATTCTCATTTTATTTAAGTGTCCTGGAAACGATGATGAAGTTATTTTTTCCCTATTTGGGGAATTCTTTTCTGTCTAATGAGTAACTTTTAATCATCTGCTTTTAAAAGTATTGTGCAATTAAATACTTTTTTAAAAAATCAGGCCGACACTGCCAACTGTTTGGGGTTTTCCGATTCACCTGCAGAAAGAGGGCTGTTCCGCCGAGAGCATGTCTGGGAAATCGGCCTGTATATCCTGTGCCCCGAAGCATCTGTTTCTTCAAAGATGTAGCCAGGAGGCTCAGGGTATGAAGCCAGGCACCTCCGCATTTCCTTGGGAGTAAAGCTGATGGTGTAAGTGGTCTGGCCCTCCACAGGGATATTTCCTCGGGGACCAGACCAGGAGGGCTTACAGCTTTTGGTATTACTGGGTGGGTGGGGTACATAGTGGGCCCTAGTGGTGGTCAGGCAGTCCAAGGGCTCAGTGGGACGGTTCAGCTGGGGAACGGGCTTGACTGGCTCTGTGCGCATGCTGGCCCACTGCTTGTAATCATCCTTGGTGGTGGTGGAGCTTTCGAAGCGACCACCCTTCTTGACACAAACCACTGGTCGGCAGGACTTAGCTGGAGCACCCTTAGGGTATGTGTAATGGGACTGCACTGTTGTCAGAAGGTCCATCTTTTCTTCAGGAGGGATGTAGGGGACGGGAGGTTTGGAGAACACCTGGGTCGTTGGCCAAGCTTGGAACTTATCTTGAAACTCCGTGGTGTTAGAGAAAGGTGTGTCTAGCCCACAGGACCTGGCTGGAGGTTTCAAGCTCTTGGCTGGCTCCCCCTTCAGGCCCCTATAGGACTGTTTGTGGGTGGTGAGGCTCTCAAAGGGTATTTCACAGGCTCTAAACTTCTCCACCTCGTGCACAAAGCGCTTCTCCATAGGGTGGGCCACGTAGCTCATTTTGTAGTTAGTCAGATCCTCCAGGGGGATGTTACAGACCTTGGGCTTGACTGGAGGCTTGCAGCTCATAGTGCTCACAAGGCCCTTCACAGAGTAATCATCCTGGTGTGTGGTTCTACTGTCAAACCTAGTCGACTCTGGCCAGTAGTTAGGTTCTGGACGAAGTAACTCTCGTCTTGGTTGGTTCCAGGGTAAATAATCAGCTGAAACAAACAGAAGTGATATTTACTCATAAATCAATTCACTCAACCTGCATGTATTACAAGGGGCCTTCAAAGCCCTAAGCCAGTCTCCAGTGAGATGTTCCTTGGACAAAGGAAAAACAGAGTGGATCCCCACCATCATTTTAATAAGGGTTTGGTGTTTCAACTTTATGGTATCTGAGAGTTACTGTGCAGAAGAGAAAAATTTATAGGAATCTTATCACACCCTACAGTGCTGCACACAGGGATTTTAGAGGGTCCACAGCCATGGTAAGATCCAGGAACCAATTCCAGTAGGGTTGTCCCACCACTGACTTAGCCTTATCCAAGAACAGTTCCATTCCTCTGTGGGGAAGGTGTCATCTCTGAATCAACACAGAGTGACCAAAAGATGCATGTGCTACAGCGAGAGAGGGGATTCACAATCCACCACTGATGGGCTGCCAGCCAGACCAACCCTGGTGTCCCTGGGAAGACTGCTATTGTGTCCCTATAACCCACACATCTAATCCACATTAATCAAATAGACTGCTCCAGGGGAATAAGGGCATTGTATTGGCTGGTGATAGACTAATAGCAGCTGCCTTTTGTATTGACCTTATTATGTGATCGGCAGTATTCTAAATGCTTTTGGTGTTAACTCTTTTAACCTTCAAACAGCCCTAAGAAGGTGGGTACCATCAATATGCCCATTTTACAGAAAGAGAGGCACAGAAAGAGTAGGGAACTTATGCAAGGTCACATGGCTAGAAGTAGACAAGCAAGGAATACTATGTGCCAATCAAATATACTTAGGGCTTTCCAAACACAGTTTTGTTTCATCTTTACGATAACTCTTTATAATGGGTATGACTGTCTCCATTGCACAGATTTCCAAAAGCGAGGCTCAAAGAGACTAAGATACATGACCATAAGTCACATGGCTGGTGAGTTAAAAGTTAGAATTTAAATCACATAGTTGATTAAAAAGCCATACTCTTCTGACAGCCTATGTCACAGTTAGGACCACTACATTTCTAGATAGAGTGACAGTTAAAGAAAGAAAAAAAAAAAAGACTGCTAATGAATAATCAGGAAAGATTTTCAGGAAGAGAAGAATGTCAAAATGTTTAAAGAATGAAAAGAATTGGCCAGCTGTATTTAGGGAATGTTTGTCTAAAAGGAACTTCTGCTGTGGGACTGCTGTCATTGTTTCCATACTTGGTTCAAATCCAAGTTCTATATTGTCTCCACTGAGCCTGTCAATGTCAATTTCCAGTTCTAAAATAGCCAATATGGGATTTCTGGTCAAGAAGGTGACAAAGGTAAACACTATGCTTGCCTCCTCCCACAACCAATTAAAATTACAACTATATTATAGAACAACCATCTTTGAGATCCACCTGATGACTAGCTGAACAGAAGTTCTATAACTCAGAATATAAAGAAGACATGATGAGACTGGTAGGAGGGGCAAAGACACACAACAAACAGGTTCCATACCCACAGTGTGGCAATTAAGAAAGGGCAGAAATATCTCAGCTTCACAGGTCCTCCCCTGAGGAGTGAAGGATGCTAGCCCCATGCTGGGCTCCCCAACCCAGAGATCAGTGCCAGGGAGAGGAGTCCCCATAATATCTGGCTTTAAAAACCAGCAGGGATTGCATCCAAGTGAGACACAGGGCTGCAGAAGTCCCAGGTATTCCTCTTTAGGGCTGAGCACAGATTCACAGCTTACAAATTCATACACTCTGGTCTCCAGCACAGGATAAGCAGCTAAAAATATGCCAAGGATATATGAAAAGGAACTGAATTGCCTAACTTCGGGGTGAGAAATGGAGGAGCAAGAGACAAGACAGCTCTCTCTGGGGACAGAACTGTGAAGGCACCACTGTTCCTTTGTTGATTACTCCCCCCATCTAGCCAGCTGGTGCAGGAGGACACCAAATCTGAGCTGTCCATAACCAGGCTATCAACACTCACCCCACCCTGGTGATTCCCTGAAATCCCACCCCACTCAACTTGTGTGCCCAACTAAACCTTTTCAAGTGGCTACTTCGCATAAGTGGCCTGGCTCAGCTCTTGTTGTGAAATTTTCTAAAATCTCTCAAAGACCCACAAACCCAAAACAAGCAGAAGCTAGCCTCAGCATGCCCTGTACCACTTATTAAATGGCCCCAAACCCAGCATAAGCAGTAACCAGTCTCAACTTGCATTGTAACTTCCATCAGGTGGTCCCAAGCCTGGCATATGCTGAGACTGGTGTTGGCTTGGAACATAGCATCAGGTAAGGGGCCAAAAGTCTGACACAAGTAGCAGCTGACCTCAGCTCACATCATAATACTCACCAAGGGTCCCAAGCCCAGAAATAGTAGCAGCAGACCTCAGTTCACAGCATAGCTTCTCAAAAGTGCCTAAAAGCCCATCAAAAGCAGCAACCAACCACAGATCACTTTGTAGTTCCCACTAGGCAGCACTAGCAGCAGCTATAGTTGACATACCCCAGAGTCTATGGAACCAACACATCCAGTGACCAGGCTCAGACCAAACCAGAACACCACCCAGTAAGCTCCACAAATGACATGCTTGAAGGACAGACTAGTCTGGCACCAAAGCCCTGCTGAAGCGACTCCCACTTTGTGAGATCAGCCTCTGTACAACAGCTCATCTGCTGTATTCATAGTCAGCCCTCACAGCCATTCCGCCTGAGAACAATCCCACCCACTGATGTGCCAAAAGCAATCAAGGCTCAACCACACCAGGAGGGCATATACAACCCACATGGAAAACATCTGAGCATCAGACCCAGGTAAACAGGGAGACTGCACCACTGGGCCAACAGGACACCAACTACATAAGGCCACTCTGTCAACTCTGGGAGAGGCCTTCTGGTAGGTAGAGGCCGGGGGTGCTGTTAAACATCTTCCAATGCATAAGAAAGTCCCACAGCAAAGAATTATCTGTCCAAAATGTCAATAGTACCAAGAAATTTCACAAACCACTTTTGACACATTCAATCAGTCACAGCACCTTCTCCATACACTGTATAAATCTATTTCTGTGTGTGCATTTTTACCTTTCTTGAAATAATACAGCATAATATGCTGAAAATGTTGCATATCTTCTTCCATCTTCAATATTAAGGGCTACACGAAAATTTTCCAATTTTGATGTGTTCTTAAATGCATGCTGATATGAGAGCTGTCACATTACAATCTAACAAAATTGTTTCAGATGAAGTTAAAGACAACTAAGCCATCATATGGGACTGAGCCATCATATGAGAACAACTAAACAGAGGGATTCAGCCAAATGAGGGGACAAAGAAACACATTGCAAGTGAAAGAATAGTAAAACTCCACAAAAAAGAACTAAATGAACTGGAGACAAACAATCTACCAGATACAGAGTTCAAAAATGCTGGCTATAAAAATGTTCAATCAACTTAAGGGAAGAATATGTAATATTAACTTAGTGAGAAATTCAACAGAGAAAAACTATAAAAAAAGAACTAGTTAGAAATGAAGAATAGAAAAACTGAAATAAAGAGTACACTAGAGGGAATCAACACCAGATTAGGTACAGCAAAGGACCAAATCAGTGATCTGAAAGACAAAGTAGTGAAAAACACCCAACTGGAACAGCATTAAGAAAAAAGAATCATGCCCTGACTGGTATAGCTCAGTGGATTGAGCGCGGGCCTGTGACTCAAAGGATCGTGGTTTGATTCCCAGTCAGGGCACATGCCTGGGTTGCAGGCCAGTTCCCAGAAGGGGACGCATGAGAGGCAACCATACATTGATATTTCTCTCCCTCTCTCATTCCCTTACCCTCTAAAGATAAATACATAAAATCTTTTAAAAAATCATCATAGAAAGACATGTACCATATGATCTCACTTATATGTGGAATCTAATGAACAAATAAACTGACAAAGAAAATAGAAACAGAGTCATGGATACATACAAATTGAAAGCTGTCAGGGTTGGTGTGGGAAAATGGATGAAAAAAGGTGAAAGGATTAAGAAAAATATATATAACACATAGACACAGACAAAAGGGTGTGGGGAGTAGGTGAAGGTGGGCAAAGGGTGAGGGGAATGTGGATAGTAAAAGACTTTTGGGGGGCCATGGGCACACAATGCAGTGTACAGATGATGTTTTATTGAGTTGTACATTTGAAATCTGCATAGTTTTGTGAACCAATGTCACCCCCAATAAATTCAATTAAAAAAGAAAAAGGAATAAAAAATGAGAATAGTTTAAGGCACATCTGGGACAATATCAAGTACACCAATATTAGCATTATAGTGTTAATAGAAGGAGATAGAGCAAAGGATTGAAAACCTATTTGAAGAAATGATAGAAAACTTCCCTAACCTGGGAAAGGAAATAGACATACAAACCCAGGAAGTGCAGATTATCCCAAACAAGATGAACCCAAAGAGGTCCACACCAAGACACATTATAATTAACATGGCAAAAGGTAAAGACAAATAGAGAATCTTAAAAGTTACTCACACATATGGGAGGTCCCATTAAAAGAAACTTTGCAGGCCAGAAGAATTGCAAAAAATTTTCAAAGTTATGAAAGACAAAGACCTACAACCAAGATTACTCTATCCAGCAAGTCTATTGTTAGAATAGAAGGAGGGCAAGTTTCCCAGACAAGATAAAGTTAAGGACTCAATCACCACTAAACCAATATTACAAGAATTGTTAAAGGGGCTCCTTTAAGAAAAAATAAAAAATATGTTTAAGAAAATATAAGAAAGAAAAAAAATCTCATTGACAAAGACAATCACTTAGTAAAAACAGTGGTTCAACAAACTATAAAGCTGGAACAAAGATTAAAAGGCAAAAGTAGAAAGATCATGTGTAATTACAATAATTAAAATAAAGGATATATATGAACACACGCAAAAAAGTAAAACACAATGACAAAAGCAAACATGGAGGAGACAAGTAAAAACCATAGTAGTTTTAGAATGTGTTTGAACGTAAACTTAAAATAGACTGTCATAAATACAGCTTGGTACATAGGAAGCACATAGTAACCAGAAACCAAAAACCTATAAGAGGTATGTAAGAAATAAAGTGAAAGGAATCAAAACACAATACTACAGAAACTTACCAACATATATGAGAGAAGAGCAAGAAAATAAGAATCAGATTAGAACTACAAAAAAACTATCAGAAAAGATTAACACAATGGCTATAACTACATAACTAGAAATAATTACTTTATATGTAAATGGACTAAATGTGCCAATCAAAACACACATGGTGGCTGAATGGATAAAAACACAAGACGCATACAAATGTTGCCTATAAGAGATGCACGTTAGATCAAAAGATACACACAGACTGAAAGACAAGGAATGGAAAAAGATGTTTCATGCAAATGGAAATGAAAAACAACGGTGGTAGCAATACATATAGAAGAAAAAGACTTTAAAACAAAGGCTATAAAGAGCTAAAAAACATTTCATAGTGGTAAAGGGTCAATCCAACAAGAAGTTATAACTCTTATAAACATCTATGCACCCTAGGTAAAAGCATCTATAAAGCAAATACTGATGAACATGAAGGGAGAGATTAACAGTAAGATAATAATAGTAGGGGAATTTAACACCCCATTGACATCATTCAGACAGAAAATTAACAAGAGTGGCCTTAAGTGACACATCAGACCAGGTGCTATTAATTGATACACCTGGGCATTTCACTCAAAAGCAGAATATGCATTCTTTTCAAGTGTACATGGAACATTTTCCAGAATAGACAACATGTCAGGCCACAAAACAAGTTTCCATAAATTTAAGAAGATTGAAATCATATCAACCATCTTCTTTGATCACAATGGAACAAAACTAGAAATCACTTACAAGAAAACTGAAAAATCACACAAATATGTAGAGGCTAAATAACATGCTATTAACAATGAATGGGTTTATAATGAAATCAAGGGAGAAATCAAAAGATACCCTTAGACAAATGAAAATGAAAATACAAAGCATTTCTAGGAGGAAAATTCATAATAATGCAAGCCTACCTCAAGAAACATGAAAAATCTCAAATAAACGCTCTAACCTTACACATAAAGAACTAGAAAATGAAAAACAAACCAAGCCCAAAGTAAATAATAAAGATCAGAGTGGGAATAAATGAAACAGAGTCTGTAAAATCAACAGATGAGATCAGTGAAATCAAAAGCTCATTCTTTGAATAGGTAAAAAAAATGATAAACCCTTAGCCAGATTCAAAAAACAAAAGAGGGACCAAATAAGTAAAATCTGAAATGAAAGAGGAAAAGTGACAACTGACACCACAAAAATACAAAGGACTACAAGAAAATACTACAAAAAATTATATGGCAATTAGACAACCTGGAAGAAATGGATAAATACCCAGAAACACATAATATTTCATACCAGAATCAGGGAGAAACAAAATCTGAACAGGCTGATAATTACTAACAAAATTGAAGTAGTAATCAAAAACCTCCCAGCAAAAACCTCCCTGGACCAGATGACTTCACAGGTGAATTTTACTAAGTATGAAAAGAAGAATTGATACTTACTCTTCTCAAACTATTTCAAAAAATTGAAGAGAAGGGTACACTACCTAACTCAATTTATGAGGCCAGCATTACCATGATAACAAAGCCAGACAAAGACATTATGGAAAAAATGCCAATATTCCTGATGAACATATATGTAAAAATCTTCACCAGATAATAGCAAATTGAATTCAATAATGCATTAAAAACATTATACACTATGATCAAGTAGAATTTATTCCTGGGATGTAAGGTTGACTCTATGTTCGTAAATCAATTAGTATAATACACCACATAAACAAAATGAAAGATAAAAATGTCAGAATAAATTTGAAAAGAAATAATAAAGTAGTCAATGTGGAATCCTCATAGACCCTCTGAATCCACAGGGATTCTCTAGCTTACAGCTCCATAAAGGGTTAGAAGAAAAGCAGCTTCTCTTGAGTGCATGTAGCTAACACCAGTGGAGTCCACAGGCACACTCTTTTTTTAACAGCTGTATTGAGATATAATCTTTGTAATATAAACAAATATGCAACTTAGTAACTTTCACAGATTTATACAACCACAACCAAAATCCAGTTATAGAACATTTCCATCACCCTATAAATATCAATGTAGCCAATCTGTAGTCATTCTACATTCCCATCTCCAGCCAACCATTAATTTTCTCTTGGTCTCCATAAATGTGCCTTTTCTGGATATTTTGTGTAAATATAATCAAATGATCTGTAGTATTTTGCATTTGGCTTCTTTCACTTAGCATAACGTATTTGAGGTTCAACCCTGTTGTACAACAGTACTACATTATATGGATATAACAAATTTTGTTTATCCATTTATCAAGTGATGGACATTTGAGCTGTTTCCATTTTTTGGCTGTCATGAAATTTTCCATTTGTGGACAATTCTTTGTGTGGATATATGTCTTCATTCCTCTTGGATAGAGACTGAGAAGAATTGCTAGATTATATGGTAAAGCTATATTTAACTTTAAGATACCACTAACTTTTCCAAAGTGGGTATGGCATTTTACATTCCCACCAGCAATGTATGGAGGTACTTATTTCTCAACATCCTCACCAACACTTATTATCAGTTTTTTTAATTAAAAACCTTCTAGTGAGTATTTATTGGTATTTCATTGTAGCTTAATTTACATTTTTCTAATGACTAATAATATGTCTGCATGTGCTTATCAGCCATTCATATTTCTTTGTTTTGGTAAAATATCTATTCAAATCATTTGCCCATTTTTTTATTTAATTGATTGTCTTGTTATTGAGTTATAATAGTTATTTGCATATTCTGGATACAATGCCTATACCAGATATGTGCTTTTTTTCCCCCTAGTCTACCACTTATCTTCTCATTTTCTTGCTGGTGTCTTTTGAAGTACATCAACATTTTGAATTTTCACAAAGTCTAATGTTTTTCCTTTTCATCAAAAAGGTTTATAGTTTTACCTCTTAAATTTAGGTCTCTTATCCTTTTTGAGTTAATTTTTAGTATGGTGTGGGGTAAAGGTCTAAGTTCATCTTTTTGCATGTGGATAGTCAATTGTCCCAGCACTGTATGTCAAAAAGACAAATTTTTATCTATTCAGGTTTATTTGAATTTAATATCCAAAACATAGGATCACCTTTCCAATTTATGCAAAAAGAGGCTAATGAGGTTTTAATAGGAATAGCACTGAATCTATAGATCAATTTGAAGAAACTCCCAACTTAAATGTGTTGACTTGCAATCCATGAACATGAACTGTCTTACCATTTGCTTAGATACTAATTTCTCTCAGCACTGTCTTGCACTTTAAAAAAAAAAAAACTACTATCCCAAGTATTTTGCTCATTTTGAGGTTACTGTGAAGAGATCTGTTTTCTTCATTTTCAGATTGTCGATGGTAATATATAGAAATACAATGTTTTTTACATATGTCTCTTCAATGCTGACACTTTGCATAATTCATGTCTTATAGCTTTAGAAGAACTTTCTGTGTATTCCTTAGTTTTATTTGCATACAGGATTACCATATTTTGCAGTGTATAATGTGCACTTTTTTGGCCAAATTTTTGAGAGAAAAATAAGGACACACATTATACATGGGCACAATGATTACATACCATGGGTATAATATGGGTATAATAATCCTGTGTATAATGCCCACAAAATGTGAGCGCACATTATACATGGGAGTTCATTATACATGGGAAAATACAGTATGTTGTCTGAGAATAAAGATAGTTTTACTTCTTCCTTTCTAATCTAGACACATATGTTTGTTTTTCTTGCATCATTGCACTAGCTGGAACTTCCAGTACAATATGAATGGAAGTAGTAACAGTGGACATCCTACTCTTATTCCCAATCTCAGAGAAAATGCATTTAGTCCTCCTACACTAAGTATGATATCAGCTATAGGGAATTTTTTGGGGGGTGACTTTTATCAGGCTGAGAAAATTTCCTCCTATTCCTAGCTTGTTAAGAGCTTTTATGTGTACAGATCTTGTCAAATGCTTTCTCTGTGTCTATTAGTCATGCAGTTTTGTCTTTTACCTTATTAATGTGGCATATCACATTGACTTTCTAATCTTAAACCAACCTTGCCTTCTTGATATAAACCCCAGTTTTATAATTATTGGTTCTTTAATTGTAAGTTAATTAAGGGGAAAATATGCATTTTCCTACATTAGTACCTTTATCAGTGCCCTTTATATCTTTCTGTGGATTTGTGTTACCATTCTATATTATTTTCTTTCAGCCTGAAGGACTTCCTTTACTATTTCTTGTAAGGTAGATCAGCTAGCTAGAAATTCTTGCAGTCTTTATCTGTGAATCAATAAGATTTTATTGATTTTTAGAGACAGAGAATTGGAAGAAGAAAGAGAGGGAGAGAAACATCAATGTGTGGTTGCCTCTCAAGTGCCCCCTACTGAGAACCAGGCCTGCAACCAAACATGTGCCCTGACTAGGAATCAAACCAGCGACCCTTTCGTTCACAGCCCATGCTCAATCCACCAAGCTACATCAGCCAGGGCTAGCTTGGAACGTTTTCATTCCCCATAATTATTGAAGCATAATGTTTGACTAGTTATGGAATTCTTGGTTGACAGTTTTTTTCTCTCATTACTTTGAATGTAATCCCACTGCCTTAGGTTCTTCATTGTTTCTGATGAAAACTTAGTTGATATTGTTGTTTCCTTGTATATAATAAGTTGTTTCTCTTTTGCTTCATTCTAAATCTTTGGCTTTCAACAGTTTGACTATTATGTGACTAGATGTGGACCTCTTTGTATTCATTCTATTTCTATTGTGCCTCTTAGATATGTAGATTAATATTTTTCATGAAATTTGAAGAATTTCAGCAATTAAATCTTTTTCTACCCCTTCCTCCTCCTGGGATTTCTGAGTACATTGGTACAGTGATGGTATCCCACAAGTCTCTGTTTCTACCATTTTAACATTTTTCTGTTCAGATTGGTTAATATCTATTGATCAATCTCCATTTTCACTGATTCTTTCTTCTGCCACCTCAAATCTAGTGTTAAGATCCTCTAATGAACTTCTTTTTAGGTTATTGTCCTTTTAACTCCTGGGTTTTTATTTGATATTTTAATGATTACCCTTTAGTAGTAGTCTCTATTTGATGGGCGACTGTCTAATTTTCTTTTATTTCTTTAAAGATGACTTCCTATTATTCTTTGAACATATTTGTAATAACTACTTTGAAATGTTTGTCTGCTAGGTCTAACATCTTGGTCCTTTCAGAGATAGTTTCTGTCAACTGCCTTTTTGTCTATTCACAGATTATGCTTCACTATTTTTTGCATGCCTTATAACTTTTTGTTAAAAACACATTTTAGATAATTAGCTGTAGCAACTCTGGATTCTGGTCCCCCGTTGGTAATTGTTTTTTCTGTGTGTTTAGTGGCTTTCCTACACTAATTCTATAGAGTTTTATCTCTTGTGCAGTGTGTGGGGACTGATATTTTTGCTCAGTATGGTTTCTTTTTTAAATTTTTTATTATTAATCCTAAATCCCTAAGAGTCATCCTGTATCGGCACAGTTTAGTTGATCAGAAGTTATGTTTAAGCACCTTAAAACCTGTAAGGCTTTCACCTTTTGCTAATGGATCTGTGTGTGGGTTGGGGAACATGGTCATAGATCAGGCACTTTACAAATCTGTCCTGGCTTTTATTTTTTCCTGGGCCTTCTCATGTCGCATTTCACTAGGTACCATATTCAACCAGGGAGGATGAGTAGATAATCAGGTCCTGTGTTTGATCTCTCTTCAGCCTGTGCACTGCACCTTGTCTACATGTGCTGTCTTCCAGACCAGCAGGAATATGCATAAGCTTAAATTTCTGGCCAGTCTGAAACCTCAGACTAGCTGCAGAAGTTGTCTTTCCTGATATTTTACCATTGAGATTGTCATTGATTTCATTGAAGCCCCTGAGTATGCACTCTAACCCAGATCAAGTCAGCCCCCACAGGCAACAGAGCTGCCAGTTTCCACAGCCTTGCCTGCCCAGATGGAACGGGCAAGGTAGGGGCATGATGGAAGCCCCAGGATAAGATACCACAAACTCCCACTGTTCATAACCATGGTTTGGTAGTATGTCTTGAATAAATGCTTCCCAATTTGCTGTATGCCTTTGATTTCCTGAGCCCTAAAATGGTTGATTTTTACTGTTTTCTCCAGTTTTATTGTTGTGTTTGGGGCAGAGAATTTGCCAAGCTCTCACTTCACTACTCTGGAAGCCCTGACATCCCTGTTCCTTGCCCCCCTCCCCTGCCAGGCACACTCTTAAGTTTATTTTAGACTAATAATACTACCAACTATTTATTTTAAATTGGCTTCATTTTAATTGAAAATCTAATCTTTCTCCAAGAGCCATTAATGGCTCTATCAGCATCTTGAAAGCATTAGGGGGCCTCAGAGGGAACCATCTTGCTGAATATAAACCACATGTTTCCCCGTCAGACTTCAGGCCTCCCTGAAATGGGATTATCTACCTATAGATGCCTACACACTGTCTCAAGATTTGTGGGGGTGGGAAGGATAGGACTTTCCTGACTCTCTTCTGTGATGGATGGAGTGATAAGAAAACAAGGTCCTAAGCTGAAAGTTGCCTCATGTGATTTCTGATAACCAACAATACAGTTAAAACCACATTATTATCTGAATTTCTTGCTTCCTCTACCCAGCATATATTACAAAAAAAAAAAAAAAAAAACCCTCCACAAGACCCTGAAAACCTCAGAATTCCACATGACAAACTATGCATAAGCATGAAAACCATCAGTAAAGCCCTTCAGGGCCAGGGTGTCATGTGGGTAATTGGCAAGAACCTCTTTAAAAGGGATTCCATTCAATAATGTGTCTTTTTAAAAAACTTAGCTAAACCTAAAGCTGAGCATCAAGTAATTACACTCTCAATCTTTCCAATTGCACAGTGTTTTGAAAATGTCAAAATTACAACCAAATGCTGCTGCAGCATATTTTACTGGTAGTTTTCTGGACCCTAGTAGAGGTGCTGGCCACAGGAGTGGAAAGGGAAAAGTTTGCATATTTTTCCTGTAGAACCATAGTTAGTGGAGCACGTAGATATAATATAGATGGCACCCACTGAAATACACATATTTAATGAACTTGGTCTTTGGTTGTATTCACTGCCTCTTTTGGAAGGAGAATCAAAGTATGACCATAAAACCATAAGGTTGCTATGAAAAAATCTTACTAAAGCAGCAAATTTCCACAGAGGCAAGTAATTGAAAGGTGATACTCCAAGAGATAAGGCAGGGTGTGGTCCTTTATGGGTACAAGAGGTTGCGCAGGACCTCTGTAAGGACAGAGTAAATGTAACGGATCTTCCCCAAGCTTCACTTTGGCTCTTGGCCAGGGGACCCTCAGAGTAATAGGCTGATGAGGACTTGTGTTTGTCCAATGCCAAACTGTGTTACCTGGAGTCCCTATATGCAATGGTCCAGAACCATTCGTTCATGTATTTCCTCAGTAAAGAGACCTTTGTAATATCATCCTTGGTGCAAAATGCTGGGACTACTTATTTGGCCACTCACAGCCCAGTTTTGGAAACCATTATATATCATAGGGGAGGAATGGAACAAAGAAACCATTTAAATTAATGGAATATGGCAAATAGATATTATTTCAAAAAAACTATTAAGACACATAGGTTGAAAAGTGGCACCCGTGGATCAAATCTAACTACATATATGTTTCCTTGGGTACATACTGACTTGTTTTTAAATCTGAATTTCAGAGGAGAACTATGAAATCCAACCCAAGTGTATTTGTAGCCAGAACAACCCCCCTCCCTTTACCTAAGTATGCCTGGTTCTGTTGATGCTTGACTAGTATTTGTTCATTAATTCCATGTAAGCAGGTGAACGGATGCCAGAATTTTGAGAAAAATGAAGAAGAAAATAGAGTTTTCTCAACTTTAACTTTATCAGTAGGGAAAAGCCAGCTATAATACCATTTCAGCAGTAGAATACTATGATCTGACTTTCAGATGTAACTGTTTGGAAAAGGTGAGGAATATGAAAGGGCTGGAGGTGGAAGAGATTAAAGTATATATATATTACATTTTTTTCCTTATGTGTGTTTATTTTGAGTATTTTGCTGGAAGAAAGAGTGAGGACTGTCTTCAAATAACAACAATGGACCACTGCATCCTTGCTAACCCCTAAGGTAAGCAAGGAGACCTTCTCACTCCCAGACCCCTCCTTGCACCTAGGGGAGGGTGGGAAGGGGAACTGAGCTGGACGTGCAGGTGCTCTAAAGAAACTCTAACTATGCTGATTTATAATTACAGGAGGGCCCTAGGAAAGGTGGGGAGGAAAGGAGAGTTTGTAGCTGGAAGTACCTGCTCATGCCAGCTTTGTGTCTCCCTCCTGCCTGCTCAGTGTCTGTGGTGCCCCATGTTTTGCCTTCCAATAAACACTGGATGAAAAGGGAGAGTGAGCTCTTTGGAGGCAACAGTGCCACAACCATGTATCTGGTACTGCTGACTCCTTTGTAAAGCATCTACAACAGTTCCTGCCCTGTTGGGGATAACTGGCAGGGAAAGATCGATCCTTGACCTCTTGAAGCATACAACCTAGCCAAGGAGATAAATGTTAAGTGAAAGAAAGGAAGAATAAATTATGCATTGAATTACATGACACTCTCAGAGCACATAACAGGATGTGTCTAGTCTGGCATGGTGGTGGTGGGAGGTCTGGAAAGGCCTTGAAGGGTATGACATTCTGCTGCTCATTGAAGGACAAATGCTAGACTGGGCAAGAGAAGAGGGCTCTATAGAGAAGAGAAAGCATGTGCAACATGTCCTGAGACAGAAAAGAAATGGAGGAAAGAACTGAAAGAAGGTCCTGTGGCAGAGCAGAGGGGCACTGGCAGATGGCACCAGAATCTGAAGGCATCCAAGAATTTGGTACAGGTTTAGGATTTTATCCTAAGAACCATAATAATTATTTGAGACATTTTAAGCATAGAAGAGGTCAGATCAGATTGCCATTTTTAAAAGACCTACTCCTAGTTCCTTTCTGTAGAAAATGAACAACAGCTGACAAGACAAGAGATAGGCTCAGGTGTATGTCCAGGCACAGACATAAAGAAGGCTAGATTACAGCTTTTCTGGGAAGAAGTAGCAAAAGAAGAGAAGGGAGGGTATAAAAGGACAGGCCACAATAATATAACATGAAACAGGCCACATGAAGAACAGACACAGGAGGGGCTGGTGTTAAGAAGAAAGGTTGAAGCAGTGGACTGGAGGTCCTACTGAGGCAAGGACTGTCAGGACAGGAGTAGACGAGAGAGCAAGAGGAAGAACTGGATGTGGGGGTGCACAAAGGCATAACCACTTTGGGGTATGACAATATCTAGAATGTGGCTTGGCAGAAGGTACCTATGGAAGAATGGAAGAGGATAATAGCAATGATAAGAAAGTAGAAGAATAGAGACCAGAATGCTAAAAAGGCACTGAGTCCCAGTTCCTAGGAGAAGCAAAGAAGCTCAGCCACATGTGAAGTCTTCCTGAATACAGATTTAGAGCTCTGTATTCAGGAAAGGGCTTCAGGAAGATTCTACATTCCCCCGAGCCTCCCCAGCTCCCTCTGCCTAAGTGTTTGGCTTGATGACATAAAATCAACTATTATCACAGTCATTTAGAGATCCACAGACATGTTATATGAATGGTTCAGCATGTATTCCTAGGGAAACTAGGCGTACCATAAGCAGGAAAGTTACTGATAAACCTGGCCTCCATTCCCAGGGTCTCAGCCTGTGGCTTTGCTCCATTGAGTGACTGCGACATTGCTTGAGCCACACAGATGACTCCATATCCTGCATCTCCTACTAGACTAAAAAGTCACAGGAGGTCATAACACTTCCTTCATAGTCCCTAATGCAGTGCCTAGGATGTATGTAGTTGATTTTTAATAAAGAATGAATCAATCCCATTTATATAAATTCAAAACTGTCAAAACTATTTATGGTGTTACAAGTCAGCATAATGGTTGTATCCTGGGCAGAGAGGATTACTGGATGGGAGTATCAATGTCATTTCTTGATCTGGGTGCTGCTTACACCTACGTGTTCAGCCAAAAATTAATTGGCCTGCGACTAAGTTGCCTCGCCCCGGTAAACACCTAAGGCTCCGACACCCATATGACCAGGTGTTGCTGACCAAAAATGACTCAAACAGAAGAACAGCTCAGAGCCCCAGAGCCAATATGTTTAAGTGACCAAGAGATAGCCAACCTATCAGATGCACAGTTCAAAGCACTGGTGATCAGGATGCTCACAGAACTGGTTGATTTTGGTCGCAAATTAGATGAACAAATGAAGGCTACACTAAGTGAAATGAAGGAAAATGCACAGGGAACCGATAGTGATGAGAAGAAAACTGGGACTCACAGGGAACCGATAGTGATGGGAAGAAAACTGGGACTCATATCAATGGAGTGGACTAGAAGGAAGAAAGAAACAACCAAACAGAAAGGAATGAAGAAAGAAGAATTCAAAAAAATGAGGAGAGGCTTAGGAACCTTCAGGACATCTTTAAACATTCCAACATCCACATTATAGGGGTACCAGAAAGGAAAGAGGAAGAGCAACAAGTGGAAAACTTATTTGAACAAATAATAAAGGAGAACTCCCTCAATATGGCAATGGAAATTGACTTCCAAGATGTCCAGGAAGCTCAGAGAGTCCAAAAAAAATTGGACCCAAGGAGGAACACACCAAGGCACATCATAATTACATTAGCCAAGATTAAAATGAAGGAGACAATTCTGGAAGCAGCAACAGATAAGGGGACATTTACCTACAAAGGACTTCCCATCAGACTGTCAGCTGATTTCTCAAAAGAAACCTTGCAGGGAAGAAGGGGCTAGAAAGAAGTATTCTAAGTCATGAAACGCAAGGACCTACATCCAAGATTGC
>PVKM010006224.1:29429-45101 GCA_004027735.1 Carollia perspicillata
CAACCTATCAGATGCACAGTTCAAAGCACTGGTGATCAGGATGCTCACAGAACTGGTTGATTTTGGTCGCAAATTAGATGAACAAATGAAGGCTACACTAAGTGAAATGAAGGAAAATGCACAGGGAACCGATAGTGATGGGAAGAAAACTGGGACTCATATCAATGGAGTGGACCAGAAGGAAGAAAGAAACAACCAAACAGAAAGGAATGAAGAAAGAAGAATTCAAAAAAATGAGGAGAGGCTTAGGAACCTCCAGGACATCTTTAAACATTACAACACCCACATTACAGGGGTACCAGAAGGGAAAGAGGAAGAGCAACAAGTGGAAAACTTATTTGAACAAATAATAAAGGAGAACTCCCTCAATCTGGCGATGGAAATTGACTTCCAAGATGTCCAGGAAGCTCAGAGAGTCCCAAAAAAATTGGACCCAAGGAGGAATACACCAAGGCACATCATAATTACATTAGCCAAGATTAAAATGAAGGAGACAATTCTGGAAGCAGCAACAGATAAGGGGACATTTACCTACAAAGGACTTCCCATCAGACTGTCAGCTGATTTCTCAAAAGAAACCTCACAGGGAAGAAGGGGCTAGAAAGAAGTATTCTAAGTCATGAAAGGCAAGGACCTACATCCAAGATTGCTCTCTCCAGCAAAGCTTTCATTTAGAATGGAAGGGCAGATAAAGTGCTTCTCAGATAAGGTCAAGTTCAAGGAGTTCATCATCACCAAGCCCTTATTATATGAAATGTTAAAGGGACTTATCTATGAAGAAGAAGATAAAAAATATGAACAGTGAAAAGACAGCAAACTCAGAGTTATTAACAACCACACCTAAAACAAAAGCAGACTAAGTGGTCACCTAAAACAGGAGCAAAGCCACAGAAATGGAGATCACGTGGAAGGTTAGCAACAGGGGTGTGGGAGGAAGTGCAGAGAATAAGTAGCATCGAGAGTGGGGAGAAAATAGACAGGGAGAGGGCAAGAGTAGTGTGGGAAATGTAGAAGCTAAAGAACTTATGACACATGGACATGAACTAAATGGGGGGAGTGTGGGTGGGAGGGGTGTGCAGGGTGGAGGGGAATGAAGGAGGGGAAATGGAACAACTGTAAATGCATAATCAATAAAATGTATTTTTAAAAAAAGACCCAGTGGTTCCATATCAGGGTATATATCCAAAGAAACCCAAAATACTAATTCACAAGAACATAAGCACTGCAGCATTTATAATAGCCAAGCTATGAAAGCAACCCAAGTGCCCATCAATGGACAAGTGGATAAAAACGTTGTGGAACATATATACAAAGGAATATTACTTAGCCATAAAAAAAAGTAATCTTACCATTTATGACAGAATGGACAGACCAAGAGAGTATTATGCCAAGTGAAATAATTCAGTCAGAGAAAATATAAATACCATATGATTTCATTTATATGTGCAATCTAAATAACAAAATAAATAAATAAACAAAAATGAAACAGACTCATAGACTCAGAGAACAGACTTACAATTGCCAGAGGGGAGGAGAGTTGGACGAATGGGTGAAAAAGGTGAAGGAACTAAGAAGTACAAATTGGTAGCTACAAAACAGTCATGGGGATGTAAAGTACAGCATAGGAAATATAGTCAATAATAATGTAATAACTATGTATGGTGCCAGGTGGGTACTAGAAACACCGGCAGGAACACTTTGTAAAGTATATGATTTTTTAACCAATAGGGCATACCTGAAACTAACACAAAATAATACTGAATGTTAACTGTAATTGAAAAATAAAGTTAAACAAAATTAAAAATAAATTATAACTAAGAAAACAAAAATAAATAAATACTTGTTAAATAGTTTTTAAAAATTAATTGGTCTGTATAATTATGATTTGTACATTTTTCTATGTTTCCACGATTTTTTAAATTGATGAGTACATCAGCTATTCAATAGAAATTCTTCCCCAATGTAGGATTTCAAGAGCAAGCTAAAGGAGGCACTGGCAAATATTTTCTGTAACAGGGAAGATATTAAATGTCTTAGGACTTACAAGCCGTACGAAACAAAGGTAGCCACAAGACAATGTTGTAAATGACAAGCATGGCTCTGTTCCAACAGCATGCATTGGGTCAGCCCAAAAGTTTGTCTAGTTTTCTCCACACAATGGCTCTAGTAGTACTTTGTTGTCTTTAACTCCATTTGAAACAATTGTGTTCGAGTGTGTTGTGACAGCTGTCATATCAGTATGCTTCTTTTAAAAAAAAATCAAAATTGGGGAATTTTTGTACAGCCATTTTAATATTGAAGATGGAAGAAAATATACAACATTTTCAGCATATTGTGCTTTAATATTTCAAGAAAGGTAAAAAGACAACTGAAATGCAAAAAAGGATTTGTGCTGTGTGTGGATAAGGTGCTGTGACTGATCAAACCTGTCAAAAGTGGTTTCAAAGTTTTGTGCTGGAGATTTCTCTCTGGATGATGCTCCATAGTCAGGTAGACCATTTGAAGTTGATTGAGTTGAGACATTGAGAACAATCAGTGTTACACTATGTGAGAGATAGCAAAAATACTCAAAATATCCAAATCAATAAAGTTATCAGTGAAAATGAAAAAATGTGTCTTTTATTCTACAGAAAAAAACATACAGACTTTTTGGCCAACCCAATACTAATGAATACTGAACATCAAATTTTGTTTAATTTTCGCATGTCCTGAAATAGTCCTTTGATTTTTTTTTTTAATCATTCATTCTTAGTTCTTCAGCTGTACAAAATGGCTGCAGGCCTGATTTGACTCACAGGAAGCAGGTTGCCCAGCCCCGGCTCTAAGGAGGTGTGCCAGGAAAACACATGTCCTGGCCTACACACCAGCTCAGCCTATCCTCCCCCAAACTGCCCCTCAAGCATTCCCCAACCTTTATAAGTAGGCAGACACTCCATCTTGTCACCACATGGATATTTACTGTCCCGAGGTTTGACGGGGTTCACTCGACAGACAGGATAGGGGTTGTAGTCTTGTTTATACGTCGTGAGCAGATCCATATTCTCTTTACTTAGGACACAGTGGTCAGGCTGGTGGATCTTCACTGGTAACACTTTGTGAGGCCCAAAATCTCTCCTGTAACAAAAATAAACACTGCCATTGGGGCCACTGGCTCAGAATGAGGCTCATGGTTTCCATTCAAGCCAATTCTGCAAATGTTTGCTAAGAAGTTATCTTTTGACCTGGCAATTCCACTGCTGGGATTATACCCTAAGAATCATGAAACACCAATGCAAAAGAACCTATGCACCCCAATGTTCATAGCAGCGTTATTCACAATAGCTAAGTGCTGGAAATAGCCTAAGTGCCCATCAGTACATAAGTGGATCAAACAATGGTGGTGCATTTACACAATGGAATACTACACAGCAGAATGGAAGAGCTCCCTGCCTTCACAACAGCATGGATGAAGAGTATTATGCTAAGTGAAATAAGCCATGTGGTGAAAGACAAATACCATATGATCTCACCTATAAGTGGAACCTAATCAACAAAACAAGCAAGTGAGCAAAATAGAACCAGAGACATGGAAATAAGACCAAACAGAGGGGAGGAAGGAAGGGCAATAACAGGGGAAAGAAGGGGAAGAGTCAAATCAAGGAATATGTATAAAGCGCCCATGGACAAAGACAACGGCAGGGGTGGGTGGGATTGAAGGTGGATGGTGGGGGTGGGTAGGGTAGGGGACAGTAATGGGGGGAAAATGGGGACAACTGTAATTGAACAATTTTTAAAAAAATAAGTTATCTTCTACTCTATCCCCCTAACTGCTCTTCCTCCTCTGTTTCTCTTTCGAGGAAGACACCGCTATTCCCTTCTCATCTAAGTCAGGCACCCAGACACCATCCTGGATCTACCCTCTCAGCTCCAGACAATCACTCACCAGGGGAGGCCCCCTCCATGGTTCAGACCCTGACTCCTTCTCACCTAGATCATGTGACAGCCTACCACCTGGGCTTCCTACTTCATTCCTGGCACTTCTACTGCAGTGTGGCCAGAATAAGACCTCTAAAATGAAAATCAGATCATGTCACTCCCCAGCTTAAAACTCTTCCAGATTAGGCCCAACTTTGTAGCATGGTTTATAAGCTTTGGCGGACCTGCCCCTGCCTTACTCTTCAACCACATCTCCCACTTCCCCAGCGCCCCTGCCCACGTCCCTGTCCAACCACCCTGGACCACTCTTCTGTGCCTGCTCTTTCTGCCTTCCTTCCCCATCAAATCCTTCACTGTAAGGCTAACTTCTATTTTTCAGGTACCACCACTACCTTTTTGTGCTCCTATAGCTCCTCCTGCTAATATTTATCTTCTTCCTTTACCCGTCCTCACAGAAAACCCAGCAGGGCAGAACAATACAGTAAGTAGAGACATGAGACATTTATTTCTCTGCTCTCTGGCATCAGTGTCCCCATTATTTCAGAGAGTATGAAAAAAATGGGACAGAAAAAGCACGATGGCCTTCACTAAACAGGAAGCACTCTCTTCCCTAAGCATCCCACAGTCAGGGAGGCCAAGAAAATAACTGCACCACCACCGGGAACCACCTTGGTGACACCAGGATTCAGCTTGAGCTGAGAGTCCCCACCAGGGAAATTCCCAATTCTTGATGCAAACTCTCTTAAGCAAACACTTCCCCCAGGGCTTCTCCTTTACACAACAGCTTGGTTTTGCCTGGAATCCATTTATTAAACTGGACAAGGGGAAGGTAGATTTTCCCTGACTGTGCTTGCCAAAACAGCCTCGCCAAGGGAGGGGGAGGTTTCCGGACAGGAAAACATCAGGCCCAAACACCAATAAAACCTACTTCCCGGCCAAAATCTGGAGCAGCATTACTGAGCCACGCTTGACTAGCAAAGGTAACACACTCCACTATAATCTGTCTTGCATGAATTATATACATGGTTGTCAATAAACCCAAACCAGTGCCTGAAAACGCTTCGTGGGATGGGGGGAGGGAATTAGGAAGCAGGAGAATTAGTTTCTCTAGGGCTCTAAGGAGGAAATAGGAGATGCTTCAGTTGAACTCCCAGTAATACCCTCTGGGTAGATTTAAAAACATATTTGGCCGCAGTTACAGGTCTTCAGCCTGGACTCTCTTCCCAAGAGCCCCATGTTGGCAAATGGCAAGAGGAGCTGACTGTGGAACAACTGGGGCTATGAAAGGAGTGGGCTACACAAGAATCCAAGGGTGAGTTCCACACTTGCACCCTTCTTGGGATATCTCATGCCAGCATCTGCTTAGCACTAAATCAACTGCAGCAGCACACTAGGAGTGAAGACCCTAGGTAGCAGAGAAAATTGGAAATATCCAGAAACCCTTCCCTGAAAACTGGTTAACTGCAAAGTGGCTTTTATCAGGAAGTCTGTATTCTCAGGGGAGTGCTCCCAAGAGCAGGTGAGCTCTCCTCATTCCGAAAGGGGTGGGAAGGAGTTTGGAGGCAGCTGAGACCACACATCTCCATACAGACCCAGGTTCATCCATTGCTACCCAAGGGTTCAGCCCTCTTCCAAAGACAAAGATCAGGAGATACCAAGGGCAAGTGGTAAGAAACAAGGCCCAATGCCCAAGCTGTGCCCCCTTAATCCCCCAACCCCAAAGCAGTCAGGACTGCTCTCCAGTTCCAGGCCTGCCATGCTCTGGGACCCTACACACAGGTCATGACATCCTCCTTGCTGTTACTCCTAGTGCAGGATCCGACTTCTTCTCAGAGATACTGTGAGAATTTCAGTATCTCCAAGCTCTTCAAGCTCTCTAAGCTCTTCAAGGGCTCCAAGCTCTCTGAGATTTTCAGGGTGCTTTACGCCCTTGCCTCCTGCTGTTTCTACAGGAAACAAACAGAAAAATGCCCACAGCCAAACTCACCAGTTTATGGGCTATCCTGAAGTTGGTTACTCAAAGACAAAAGTTGATGCAGCAATATCCTTGCTCACTATGTTTAGGGAAAGAAATTGTTCATTGAATCTCCTCCTCCTATACAAAATGTAAGTTCCTTGTGAAAGTACATCTATGATTGAATATACTAATCAGCTATAACTAAGAAAAACAATCCTGACAGGGAAAATGAACTATTTCTGAAAAGGGAAAAGTTTTAAATTTAATTCATGTATACCCCACCCAAAAAATATTGACTGCAGCTTAAGAGTGAATTTCATCAGAATTTATGTTTCCTCATTACGTTTTTACATTGGGAACATTCACTGAAATCTGTCATTAACCACAACACAACTGCACGTCCCCAATCTCACATAATCTTACAGCCTTTAAGTTCACATAAAAGTCTGTTTTATCCTTCCCAGAAATTGCTCCAATTTAGTAGCTTTTTTTTTAAGAGCAGTCCCCTCTCTTTCCATGTTACATTTCCTAGTCCCTGTGCCCATTGTGGCTATGAACCAAGGGGAAAAAATTGGTCAAAGATGTTAAGTTTCTTTTAGATGCAGAGCTATAAAAGTTATATAGTATGGAAGGCCAGGAGCTAAACTCTGAGTTAAGTAAAGGTTAAAGGGGCCCTGCTGGGAAAGTCGTGACAACCTGACTCCCAACCATTAGGCAAAGCTAAAGAAAGGTGTTTGACAAGAATCTGACAAAAGGAAAGAAGAAATAACATAGCCAACTAGTTTCCAGGAGCCTGGAAGTAGGGAAAAGAAGATTTTCGTAGCAATAAAGGGGCCATAAAACACTTCTTTAAAAAAAAACACCTTTTATTAATGTTGATCTATGAAAACTTCAGAATTTGTTAGTGTGCCCAAGTAATCTATCACATTAAATGGAATCCATTTGAAGAAGTGTCCCTCCTCTTACCCAAAGCCAGACTCCTCACCCCTACCCTAAATCCCTTCCTCCTTTCTCAGAAACCTCATAGAATGGACCATCCATCACCTGGTCTGTGATTTAACCTTTTCCTCTTGCTGGCTTCTTTCTGTCCATATTTAAACATGCTAATCAACAAAACAAATGAGCAAGCAAAATATAACCAGAGAAATTAAAATTAAGAATGAATTGATTGTAACCAGAGGGGAGGTGGGAGGGAATAATGGGGAAGAAAGGGGGAAGGGCTTTCAAGAAACCTGTATAAAGGACACATGTGCAATGCCGAAGGGGAATAGAATTGAGGATGGGAGGTGGGGATGGCTGGCGTAGCGGGAAGTGGTGGGGGTTAAATGGAGACGACTGTACTTGAACAACAATAAAATAAATAAATAAGCATTCTCCATCCTTTCTGAACTCTCAAGGAAAAAATAAAATATAACACAAGCCTTACTAGTGTCCAGCCCTCTCTCTTCCCCTTCTTTCTTCTAGAAATGGGTGTCTACAGGTACAGACTGGCCTTCCGTACCTCCCACTCCTGTTCCACCCATCAACTCGGATTCTACTCCTTCCTTGCTCTAGACAAGGCCTGCAAAGCACCACCTTGTTTCTGAATCCAGTCCCTGCTCCACAGGCCTTTATCCTCCTGCACCTTAATTCTATCCATCCTTTCATTCATTTTTAAATACTCTTTCCCTTGATATTTTTAAATATCTCTCCCTTGAGATACTCCTCATGATTTGTCTTCTCAATCACGTCTATGGAGTTTTGCTCTTTATCAACTGATTTGATTTGATTACTGTCACACATAATTCTTAAATTCCCCAAGGTTAAAAGGCACCCTCTAAGGCACAGGTGGCAAACACAAGGCCCGCAGGCCGAATCCGGCCCTCCACATTGTTTTATCCAGCCCAGCACCTTGTTTCTAACCGGTGGCAGCGCTGAGCTCTCACTTAACTGTTAAGGAATAGTTACATTTATACAGTCCTAAAATGACATTTGGCCTTTGAAGGCAACCTCAGGGCTGATGTGGCCCCAGTGAAAATGAGTTTGAGACACCTGCTAAGGAAACCATTATGTCATTGCAGGCAGGTTGTGGAGCCCATCCCAGCATACTGAGAAAGACCCCCAGGCTGAGACCAGTGGTAGTATTAGTGGTTAGCTGTACAGCCAAAGCTACTGGCTGAATAAATAGACTGTTTCAATAATTACTGATATTGGAATTAGGGTTAGCAGGGTGCTTTGGGGTAAGAAATGTACTCAAAAGGCTTGATCCATGTCTCTGATCCTAATAAGAATAGACTGAGCCCTTCTCACTTTCACTATGAAAGACAGGAATCCAAAGTACCTGCCTCTAGGATTCAGGTTACGTAGTACCTCTCCTGTCCACAACCCCCACTAGATCTAAGGCTAACAACTGTCATTGCTTCATATAAACTCTGGATAAAATGTAAAAACAACTATCTGTAAGAACTAAAGAGTAACCAAGATAGGCAGATTCTGGAGCAGAACCAATGAGTGGAAGAAAGGAATGGCACTGGGTGAGCCTCTGTGTAAGTTTCCACTTCGTTTCAAGGCCTCCAGTCTGCACTAGGCAAGGCAGACAAAATGTGACTATAACACCTTTCATCTTTCTTGACTGAAGAACCAAAGGACCAAATTTTGAGGTAGCCACAGGTACCAGAAAGTGAAGAAGGAATCCCAGAAAGGAGAGAATCAGAGACAGAAAATCTTAAATTTTATCTACTGGACCCAAATCTCTGGCTGACCTCACATGCATGTCAGCTTTGAAGCAACACTAAAGGTAAATAACTGAACTGAGATTTGAGCTGCTACCCAAGACACAGAGTTTGCATTTTCAGTTCAATCAACTCCTATCTGCTCTTCAGAAAGGAAGAAAGGATGGGAAGGAATAAGAAAGAAAAAGGAAAGAACTCTTCAGCCCCTGACTAGCGTGGCTCAGTTGGCTGAGCATTATTCCACAAACAGAAAAGTTGCCAATTGGATTCCCAACTAGGGCACAAGCCTGGGTTGTGGATTCAGTCCCAGGCTGGGGTATGTATGAGAGGTAACTGATAGGTGTTTCTCTCTCATATTGATGTTTCTCTTACTCCCTCCCTTCCCCCCCTCTCTAAAAATAAATAAATAAATAATCTTTAAAAAAAACTCTTCAGAGGGTTATAGAAAAATTTAGTCTCCGTTATAGAACACTAACAATATACAGGATCAGTCCAAAATTATTTGGCATATATACAAATGCAACCCACTCTAAAGAAAGAAAAAGATAATCATGAAGACCAGTCCCAATCAGGCTCAGATGTTGGAATTATAGCAGCTGTTTGACTATGCTCGATTACAAAAAGAAAAGTAAGGTCATAATGAATCAAAAGGCAACTACAGAGACAAATAGTAATGAAATAAAAAGAACCAAATGTATATTCTAAAACTGAAATATACAATATCTGAAATAAAACATTCACTGGATAGGCTTAATACTCAAATGGAGGTGGAGGAAAGATTCAGTAAACTTGAAAATAGATGAATAGAAACTATCCATTCTGAAGAACAAAGAGAAAATAAGATTGGGGGGAAGAAATGAACAGAGACAGAAAAAAAATAAATACTTGAAGAAATAATGGGCAAATTGCCCCCAACTTTAATCAAAGACACATAGCATCAAAGGCAGTGAAATTGCTCAGGCAAGTCTAGTGCTGAGACCTATTTCTGCATGTCTTCATTAATTCTCAGGTCCAGTATACAGAGGAGAGTAAGTGTATCCCCTGGGGTATAGCTCTGAATAGAAAGCCAAGTTAAGTATTTGAAAAGAAAATGTATAAAATTCAATGGGTAAGGAAAGATTCAAGGCCACTACCTATTTTCTTGCTTCTTTCCTAGCTTTTGAAGAGATCACTAAATGCCTTCTCTTTTAGCTCTTGCCTCCCTCAATCTCCTCAGTTTACCCAAAAGTCTTCTCAATAAATGAATAAATCTGTGTTGCCAACTTGCTGCCCCTCTGCCCTTCAGCCAAACCCATCAAGTCTGAACCTGATTCAGTCCCCCCACACACATGCGCATCTCCAATTTACCCTAGCCATAGTCTCACTTCCTTTAGAATAAATGTCCAGCACCATCTTGAAGACTTAGCTCTTCTTCTGTGAGGCTATCCACTTTGCCCATCTTAAAGCATCTGGTTTAGCTTACATAAATAACGTCACAAAATGGGGCCCAAGTGTTTTACAGAATGACATGCCTAAGAGGAAATGAGGCTTGAAGTACAAACCTTTTATTCATAAACTGATCTCAGGTCTATCTGAACCAAAAGCAGACCCTATGTGAAAGAATTACCAAGAACTGCAAAAAAGCTTCATACTAAGAAGGGCTGAAAATCACGAGCATTCTCCTTATGGCACCTGCTGTAAATCCCCAAGATTTACAGTCAGTAAGAGTTGTGTGCAGCTGTAATCATGCCTCATGCTGGCATGATAACCTTTCCAGAGACCAGGTGTTTTTTGTGTCTGGGCTTAATCACATAATCCAGCCAAGCCTTGGGCCACATGACTTTATCATTCAGCAGGTGGCAGCCCCATGTCCAATCTCAGAAACCAAGCCAGGTCAGCCTTTAGTTAGGGAAGTAGGTGGGACATTCTTGTAATAAGGGTCCTAAAGGCAGGGGAGTGACAACCCGTGCAGACACGGGAGTGTTCAGACGCAGGGCTGACCCATCCCTTCCCCCAGAAGCCTCTGGTGGAGCACTCAGAGAACAGCTTCTCTACATTTCTTGATAGGACATAATTCTGTTATATGCACACATATGTGAATCAGAATCTCTGCTGAATTTATATGATTCAGAAAAGATGGTTGATAAAATCTTGATTTCTTCTAATTTATCTCAATAAAAACTCACTGGAACTCAAAAAGAAAAGCATCCTGATAGGGACATAGTTTTGTTCCTGGTCTATGAACACTAGTGCCCTGTATGGAAGGCACAGGGCTGAGAAATGATTGAATTGAGATACAGAGGAGAGGAGAGATGCCCTCTGTTTATTTCTTCTTTAGTTCTCTTTCTGGGGAAGAAAATATAGGACAGGAGAGAAGTATTTCTGCTTTTTTCTTTCCCATGGGTAACCTTCATCCTACCCCTTTTTCTTTTTAAGGCCCCTATGATCAGTAACAACTTGTTTTGGAAATTTTTTTCAGCTTCTGCATTCCTCCACTTTCACCACGTTTTGACATGAATGATTATTATTACTCTGGCTGTGACAAGGACAGAGGGAACTTCTGGGTGATAGGTTTATTGTTATAAGTGACCTGAGGCAAGGATAATTTAGGTCAGGTGAGAGGGGAAGTTTTTGTTTTGCAGAACACCTTTAGGAGGCAGAAGGGCCTGTAAGGGCTTCATCTGGGGGCTCAGAGTTAGGTGTCAGAACAGGACTCCTGCCCCACAGAGAGGGTTTACCCTCATTCTCCTAAGCCTGTGGGTACCAGGCAGAAAGTATTCCTCAACACCCACCCTCAAACACCCTTCTCTCTATCTCCAGGACATGAAGTATATCCCTAATATGACCACCTTTGGAGCTGACTATACTTTACATTCACAAGATGGTCTTCATTTCCTGCAAACTGGGGAGAAACAGGTGAGAAGACCAGTCAGTGTCTAGAGGCTGACCATGGTGTTTGCAAGCCATTCCTCAGCATAGATCTTATCCTTTACTACAAATAATTAAATATTTCATGCATATGTTAAGGACTTTTCATTAGTGTTGACCAAAGTTTCTTAAAAAAACAGAGAGAAAGCAATGCTCTGGAGAGGTCCACATCTCTTCTTGTGGTCTTTAGACTCTTAAACTAAGAATGCCTTTTTTTTTTCCCTTGGTAAAATAAAGCCCAAACTTCAAGATTCATATTGTTTAATAATTCAGAGGTTTAAAAGGGGGTTGCATACATGATACTTTTTTTCAAAAAGGACCTGGAAACTTCGTGCTTAAACCAAATCATTTAAGAGAACTGCTTGGCCTGAAAGTGACCTGATTCAAGTCAAGCATCAGAGAAAGCACTCCACTCCCTCCCATCCAGTCGTCCCCACCAAGCTCAGGAATCCTCTGACTTCATTTCTGCCCCCGTATCTCCCCTGATCAGTCTTTTCTGCCCCATAACTGAGACATGTACTTCTTCCTTTGAATCTAAAAGACAGCAGCTTTTGGTAGAAACTCTATCTCACAACCCACAATCTCCACAGAGGATGTTTCCAGGCCTATCCTGGGAGTAACTGGGTACAGAATGAACTAGAGCTGTTCTGCTTATCCTGGGATATCTGAGACCTTCCATACAAAAACACAAAGTTATGAGGCACAGGGAGGAAATTTACCAGGTTTTGAGCACCTGTAATGTGCAGGCACTGTGCTGGTTCCATTTCACCCCCACCCCACAGCAATCCTGAGACAATGAGGAATGGCACAGGCAAAGAATGCATCCACCCTTCAGGTCTCACCTCGGAACTAAGCTGTACAATCTGAAAGGCTGCCCAGCTGCACTCAGATGACTCTACTCCCCTGACTCGCCAGTTGCAAGCTACCATCTGGAGGTAACTGAGTCTGTCAATGGCAGGTTCTCTTAGAGCCTTACAACAGCACACAGAACAATCCTGACATTGATCACTTTGTCCCACTCCCTCATTGCAGATAACTTCTGAGACCCAAATACACTAAGCCCGGTGGTTCAATCTCTGCACAGACTGGATGTAAAGAATCAAAGTTTATAAAACAAGAGTAATTTAAAAAGAAATATTTTTGTTTCATACTCTTGAAAAACATTCAAGGGGACCCCAATTCAAAATTGATAGTGTAATTTCAAAAAGCCCACTCTTGCTCTATCATTAAGCTCTCTTTCACCACCACCATCATCACTACCACCACCCAAGTTGACCTGGAGTTTAGCTGCCAAAGCACAAAACTCCTTTTTCAATAGCAGCCCCCTAGTTTCTATCCCTTTATTACTTTGCTTAAACTCCAATCTTTTTCATATAAATCAATTTAGTCTTTCCTTCCACTTTTTCTCCACACCCCACCCCAGACATACAGGAATCCTTCTTCTTTAGAAGAGATTGGGAAAAAATTGAGCAGGCTAATATTGGGTTCCCCAAAAAGTTTGTTTGTTTCTGTAAGATGGCTCTAGGAGCACTTAGTTGTCTTTAACTTCATCCAGAACAATTTTGTTAGATTGTATTATGACAGCTGTCATAGCAACATGCATTATCAGTGAATCAACATACCAAAATCAGTGAATTTTTGTGTAGCCATTTTAATATTGAAGATGGAAGAAGATATGCAACATTTTCAGTATATTATGCTTTATTACTTCAAGAAAGGTAAAAACACAACTGAAACTCAAAAAAAGATTTGTACAGTGAATAGAGAAGATGCTGTGAATGACTGAATATGTCAAAAGTGGTTTGTGAAGTTTCATGCTGGAGATTTCTCACTGGATGATGCTCCATGGTCAGACAAACCAGCTGAAGTTGATAGTGATCAAATTGAGACATTAATTGAGAACAATCAGTGTTATACTATGTGGGAGATAGCTGACATACTCAATCCATCCAAATCAATAAAGTTACTGGTAAAAATGAAAAATGTGTTTTTTATTTTACAGAAAAAACCATACAGACTTTCTGGCCAACCCAATACATGCAGGATTTTCTTTCAGAGATATGGGAAATTAACATTAAGTCATTAATAGCATATGTTGATAGTGCACATTAATGCAATGTCAAACATTATTATATTAATGTTGTACATTAGTATCATACATTACTCCATTTGTGTTCTATGTTCATATATTCACACCTCTGTCCTCACCTTGATGTGGTCAGGCCTTCCATTGGTATGGACCCTTTCTGGTATGCCAGCTTGGGCTTGAAGGACTCTCTGGGCAGGTACGAGTGATAGAGAGGGTAGTTCTCGGTGTATTCGGAGAGAAGACATGGTTTCTCGGTTTTATCAAAAATCTTGGTAGGGAGATGTGGACAATGATGCCGCCTATAAAAACATGAAGTTAGGTCAGTTACCTTCTTGAGAAGATATATCCAGTTTGTGTCCCAGACTATAATGGCATGACAGCAGTCATTGAAAACAGAAATTTAACTCTTCCTTTTCTCTACTGAACTAAATGAGATTGCCAGAATTTTTTTAATGATCTGTAACCGCAGCTGGTTGTCAAAATTCCTTGGATCATAAAATTACACACAAGCAGGCTGGCGTTCAGCTGTTACACATGCACACTGCTGCTCATTTAAATACTTCCCTACCATAATAGTTAACTGGTTGTGGCCCCCGAACCCTCTGAGTACCAACCCAGCTGCCCCAGGCCCTCCCCCAAAACCTCCCAATCACCCAGGACCTGACTGAACTAGGTGCTCCTTGGCTATGCTCTAGGGTGAGGCTACTGTTTTTCCTCATCGGTTTCTGGGTCGATTCAGAATATCATCCTGCACACAAGTGGTATACTGAACGCCAATGACTGTGGGAAACCATTTTCACATTGAAAGTGTGGCTCCTTTATTCTTTCAGGACTCACCTCAATTGCTGCCTCCTTAGAAAGACTTCTGCTGATCATTTTATACCTAAAATCCACCCTGCTACCCCCACCCCCTCACAGTTTCTCTCACCACCTATATGCCTTTCTCAGCACTTATTTTTATTGGTAATTGAGTGTTTATTGATGAATTTGTTTATCGTCTGCCTCATCTATCAAGGTCAGGACCTTCTCTGTCTTGTTCACTGCTATTATACCTAGTGTCTTATATCCTGCCTTGCACACAGTAGCCATTCAGTAAACATTTATTGAATAAATGACTGAGTATATAAATGAATGTTAAGCTCTATGCCTCATTATGCAGGTGATAATAAATAAATCGCAGTTATAATTTACAGTGAGCTTTTCATTTTACATGCTAGTAATTAATGAACCTTATCACTCTACTAATTGTTGGACAAAGGGCAACTATTGCAGCTCTCAAAAACTAAGGAGAGCATCAATCATTTGTGTCCATATACAATTCTTACAAACCAACTGGGTCACTTCTAGTCATCAGACACCAGCAAATCATCAAAACTCCACTAGTGATTTCCAATCTGGTTATATCAAGGAATTCATGGAATTATTGTGAAACTTTTACATTAAACTGATTTTAATTACAGAAAATAAAATACATAGCATTCTGAGGCAGTGTATAGAGAAGGAGAGAAATAAATATACAGAGAATGCATCATTATCTAAAGGTATGTAGTATGCTGCTCCTGTTAATAAGTTCAACCCTCTACATAAATGTTGCTGCTTCAGTGTTGTTTCTAAGTACCTCTCTTCAACTCTCCAACCCTGTATTGATCTACAGGGTGATCTATGCCTGTATTGTTCATATGAATGCAACTGCATATAAACAAATACCTTTACAGATATCTCTATTTTCTTCTCATTTGTAGATTTCTGTTTTGAAAATCTGTAAGATATTATAAACTTGTCACATTTACTTTTTATTTGTTATTATATAATTGTGCTATTGATCCATGATGAATATTTTAGATTTTCCAAATTACAAGGAAATCCTCCACAAATATTCTGTCTTTATACTATGGATATTGGAATTTCACAGTATTAAATGTGCTCAGTAAAAGCTTAGTTTTTCTTTTTCAAAATGCACATTGTTGACTTTTGGCCAAGATGGAGGTATAGGTAGAGATACACTTTGCCTCCTCACACAATGGAAAGAAGGACAACAACAAATTTAAAAACAAAATCACCAGAACTGCCAGAAAATCAAACTGTATGGAAGT